>BSBN01001775.1:0-310450 GCA_027924645.1 Cunninghamia lanceolata | reverse complement strand
AATTTGTAATTACCCATAAGGGAATGAGGTAGTTTCACTGGTAGTGGTAATTCCGAACTTACCGGAGGTAATTATGAAGTGGCATTTATGGTTGGCAATTGTAAAAATCATGAGTAAATGAGGGTAGACACCACCTTGGAGGAATCTTGTATTTTTGGCATGTAAGAGAATCTATGACAACTACAAGTTGTCAAAAGATTCTTTGACACTATGACGACATATGACAGATATTTAATAGGTGTAAGATGTTATGTTTAGCCCTAGGTGCTCATCTTGGGAAGATGCTTTCTAGAGGAATCTATGATAGTTATGACACATCATAAGATGTTGTAAGAGACCATATTTAGCCTTGGGTGCCCAACTTTGCATGGTTGACTTTGGACAGGTGTAATGAGCTTGTAAGAAGACATTTAATGTTTGCATGTTGGAGATTCTCAAGAGAGAGAAAGTGGACGCCTAGATTGGAGGGAAAACACTTCTATAAGTAAATTTCCATGTAATTGTTGTAGTATGATAGTTTTTTGGTACACAATTTCTGTTGGAGTGAAGGTTGGAGAGAAGAAGGAAGAGCATGTATTATGTTATTTAGTTTTCGAAGATAATACAACTTGAGCCTCTTTTCTTGGAGTTTTTTACCTAAAAGGGTTTTCTCCATTTTATATCTTGTGTCATTCTTCTATGGTGTTTGTTTCTGTGTTGTGATTTGATTTTCGAATGCAATCTCTATTGATATTACACTGTTTGAGATCATTTACATATTGTAATTAGATTTATGTTTAAGTAGTTGTTGTCTTTATTTCTAACATTTGGTATCAAAGCCTGTCCAACGTTGACTCTTGGGGGGTAGTGTGAAGGTTGTGTAGCTCCAGTTGGAGATTTGGTTGTTTGTGTTTGTAGATATTGAGTTGATATTAAGGCTACATCCATTGCTACTTCAACCTGTCGATTGGATATTGAGAAGTTCAACGGTACGAGGTATGAGTTGTGGAAGCTAAAAATGGAGGATTTGTTGGAAGAAAGAAACCAGTGGTTGGTTGTTCAAAAAGAGAAGAAGCCTGGTGATGTGAGTTAAGATGAATGGGGAATGATAAGAAGGCAAGGGAACTATCTGACTATGTCTTGCAAATTCTGTCATGTTGAATGTCTCGAAAGAAGAGACTGCACACAGACTGTGGACAAGATTGGGTGAGATTTATCAAGCCAAGAGCATGGAAAACAAGATTTACTTAAAGTGGAAATTGTTTTATGTTAAAATGAAAGAGGATGATTCTATTGCAGAGCATTTGAACAATTTTAATTTACTTTTGAGTCAACTTGATTCTGTAGATCCTATAGTTGCATAGGAAGATAAATGTATACTTTTACTTTGTTCTTTACCTGAATCTTGGGAGAATGTTATCCTTGCTATTACTGCTAACCTTGAAGATCTAAGTTGGATCATCTTATTGCAACTTTGTTGGCATAGGAGATGAGGAAGAAGACTTTTGAGGTTAACACCGAGGCTCTCAATGTGAGAGGAAGGTCCAAGGATAGAGGACTGAAAGGAGGTCAGAAAGGGGCTAAAGACAAGTCTAAGGGCCAATCTAAGACTCTTAGAAAGAAGAATAGAGTTAAGTGTTGGAACTGCAGAAAGAGAGGGCATGTGAAAAAGGAGTGCAGAAACCTAAGAAATAGTAGGAGAACGCTTTTGAGAAGTCCTCTAATGTAGGTAATGTTTTACTTTCTGCATGCAATATTGTTTCTAATGATCATTGGTTGGTTGAATCAGGATGCTCATATCATATGACCCCACATAAGGAATGGTTTTCCACATACGAAGAGTATGATGGAGGTAAAGTGTACCTTGGGGACAACTCTACATATCTAATAGTTGGGAAAGGCGAGGTATTGTTGTGTTTTAGTGATGGGAGGATTAAAACTCTCCCTAGTGTTTTTCATGTTCCTGGATTAGATAGAAATCTAATTTCAATTTCAAAGTTGAATGATTTGGGAATGTATGTAACATTTGATAAGCATGGTTGCAAATTTGTGAGAGGAAACTTAGTGGTAGCGAAGGGGAAGAGATTGGGAACCTTGTTTAGGTTAGATGCCACTACAATTTTTAATTCCTCTTATGTTTTTGAGGCTTGTAAAAATACTTGTATGTTGTGGCACTGTAGATTGGGCCACACAAGTAATAATGTTTTGAGAACTATTAAGAATAAAAATTTGTTGGATGGTTTCTCTTATTATGATGAGCACTTTGATTTCTGTGAGCATTGTGTGTTTGGAAAACAAAACAAAACATCTTTTCATTTAGGAAGCAATAGAGCAAAAGAGAAGTTAGAGATTATTCATTAAATGTGTTTGGACCTGTGGATAATAACTCTATCAAAAAATCTTGTTATTTTGTGACCTTCATTGATGATGTATCCAAATTTACATGGATTTATTTTATGAAACACAAATCTAAAGTTTTCACTAAGTTTAAGGATTTAAGTCTTAGTTGAAAACCAATTGGGATTAAAGATAAAAATATTAAGATCTGACAATGGGGGAGAATATTTCTCTAAGGAATTTTATGAGTTTTGTAAGTAGGTATAATCAGACAAAAGACAACTTCATATACACCATAGCATAATGGTGTTGCAGAAAGGATGAACTAAACAATCATGGAAAGAGCCAAAAGTATGTTGAGTAATTCACAGTTGGAGAAATGCTTTTAGACAGACGCTGTGTATATAGCTTGTTACTTAATTAACATAACTCCTTGTAAGGATCTTGATTCAACACCTTATGAAGTGTGGACAGGTAAGAAACCTTTTGTTTCACATTTAAGGGTTTTTGGCTATGAGGCTTTTGTTCATGTGCCTAAGGAAAAGTGATCTAAGTTAGATCCAAAAGCATAGAAATGCATCTTCATTGGATATGGTGAGAATGTTAAAGGTTATAAGCTTTGGGATCCTCTAACAAAAAAAAATTATTTTCTCTAGAGATGTCATTTTCAGGGAACTTAGAGCTATTTCTGAACCTAAGTAGCTAAAAGAAAAAGAAAAGGAAAAGGTAAAGAAGTGCACTTTGACTTAGAGCAGGAAGATGCACCTTAGGAAGAACATAATGATGGATTGGAGGGTGAAGAAGAAGAAGAAGATTCGAGTAGTTTTGATGAGGAAGATTCTATTGTTACAGAAGAAGTTGGTGCAGAATATCATGCAGAAGAAAAAACTTGAGTCTCTTACTCCACCCTTGAGGAGATCCACAAAACAACGAAACCTAGTTGACAGGTATAGCCCACCAAATTTTTGTTATGTATTTGCTTTATTGAGTATTGACGATGAACCTAGATCATACAAGGAAGTTATTCATGCAGATGATGGCAAGTCCTGGCAGTTAGCAATGTAGGAGGAGATGATGTCTTTAGACTCTTGTAATACCTGGGATTTTGTTCATTTTCCCAAAGGAAGAAAGGCCATAGGTTGCAAGTGGGTCTTCAAGAAGAAGTTTGGAGTAGACGGTTCATTGGAGAAGTATGAGGCTAGACTGGTAGCCAAGGGCTACTCCCAGAGAGAGGGAGTTGATTTTGGTGAAATTTTCTCTTCGGTTGCTAAGTTAGCTTCTATTAGATTTCTTTTATCAATTGATGTTGATTTTGATTGGGAAATAGAGCAAATGGATGTTAAGACTATGTTCTTACATGGAGATATTGAGGAAGAAATTTATATGCAACAACCTACAAGTTTTGAGGTAAAAGGAAAAGAACATTGGGTTTGCAGGTTAAAGAGGTCTCTTTATGGTCTGAAACAGTCCCCCAAAATGTGGTATCAAAAGTTTGAAGCATTTGTGTTGAAATTGGGTTTTGTTAGAAGTGAGGAGGATCATTGTGTTTACATTCATTGTGTTGATGGTTCTATACTCGATCATTGCATTATATGTTGATGACATGTTATTTTTCAGCAATACTAAGGGTATGATTGTTGGGATAAGTTGCCATTAACTTGCAATCGTAACCAATTCACGTGTCTCCAAAGTTCTTGGAATGTGCTCCCCAACACAAAGATTTTGAGAGATTAATTATTTATTAATATATCACTTTGACTTTTGCAATCAATTCCTAATCGATAAGGTCAAACTTGGGCATCCATTTTTAGATTGGACGCCATGAAGACTTTGTTGACTTCTCCTAAGTCTATTTTTTGAGAGTTTGATAACTCCTAGTAAGTGGGAGTTAAACTTGGGCGTCCCCTTTTGATGGGGACTTATATTGAGACTTGGAGTTGTGTTTTTTTATGTACATGAGTGGATAATGTTGAGACACCTTGCATGGATATAATGTTGGAGTTAACTAAAGTGTTAAAGATGCATGAATTGGATATTGCTTGAATGAGTTCATAAAAGCTTGCATGGACTTGCATATTTTTGCATGTCACTTGCATGTTGTTGCATGTTGCTTGCATGTGCTTGCATGTTGTTGCATGTTGCTTGCATGTGCTTGCATGTTGTTACATGTTGCTTCTATGGACTTGCATGTGCTTCCATGTTGTTGCATATCACTTGCATATGCTTGCATGTTGTTGCATGTCACTTCTATGGACTTGTATGACCTTGCATGTTGTTGCATGTCAGTTCTGCGAGATTGCTTGTAGAACACTCCAACTCCAGAAACTTGCAGGATGGTACATCTCAGTGTTTCAGGTAATAGTATTAGTTGCATTTTGTTGCATGTGCTTGCATGTCAGTTTTAAGGTATTACTTGCAGAACACTCCAACTCTAGAAACTTGCAGGATGGTACATCTCAATATTTTAGATAATGGGTATTAGTTGCATGTTGAATCCGGTGTTTGCATGTCACTTGCATGTACAGAACAAGGTAATTCAGAATAGCCTTGGGGACATCAATCTTGCATGTTGTTTGCATGAAATTGATGTTGTTGATCACTTCAGTCAACAAAAAGTGATTGGACAAATATGGACACCCAATTGGAGGAATTTATGTTGTTGCTTTTATTTGGAAATGTGTTTGATGTTGGAAAATTTAACTTGGGCTAACTTGGGTGTCCACATCAAGGACATGCAACTAACAGAAGGCTTGACTTTTGTTTGACTTCAATCTTCTCTATTTGGAGTGCTTGGTTTTTGCATGAGCATTGGTTGCTATGTTATCAATTACAATTTATTGTAATTTGAGTTTTAAGATTTCAAATTAAGAATCTCTTGAATTAAAGAAGCTTTTGAATTAATTAAGAGCCCTATACATTTTCTAGAGAGTTGAATTATAAAAGATTTAGAAGAAAAAAGAAAGAAGCTTTTTTATTACATGTTTGAAGATTGAAGAAGCTTTTGAAGTGCATCAAGGAATCAAAGGATTTTAGTAGTGAATGTAATCTTTCACAAGAGATTTAATACAATCATAAACACCTTTGGTGTGGAGTTTATTCCCTCAGGGGTTTCTCCATGCAAATACTTGTCTTCTTCTTGCAAGTTATTTTTTTTCTCTTCTACATTGATTAAATTGGAGAAATACTCTAACATCTAAATTGAAAGTAATTTTTAGATTTACATGTTATTAATTTCAGATTTGAAAACATTTTAAAGCCACATAGCTGTAACTTTACCTTGTTCTGTCTCCCTTTTTCCAACAATGATCAGTGAGCTAAAAGTCCAGCTTTCAGGTGCATTCGATATGAAGGATCTTGGAGCTGACATATATATTCTAGGTATGGAGATTAGGAGCAACAGAGGTAATAGAAAGATTTGGTTGTCACAGAGTAAGTATGTGAATACCATTTTGTAAAGATTTAGCTTGCAAGACTGTAGCCTAGTTAGAGTTCCTTTACCCATTGGTACGAAGCTTTCATTAGATATGTGTCCAAAGAATGATGATGATTTTGAGGATATGTCTAATGTGCCATATGCTAGTGTTGTTGGGAGTTTGTGTTGGGAAAAACAAGGATAAACAAGCAATAATAAAACCACAAAGTTATTTTCCACATAAAAAGCCAAATTACATTGTCAAAAGATAAATGAAATGTACATAGGAGTCTTGCTTAAGTAAGCAAGCATGAGGGAGTGAGAAGCTCATACACAATGACTAAGCAACCCTCCATAGGTGCAACACTTGTCTTGCTCAAGTGACACATGTTTGAGCAAGTGGCAAGTTTGCATGAAGTAGGTGTCTCACAAAGGTGAGTACACATGTCTTCACCACATGAGGTGAGACAAAAAGGTAAGAAGGTCAAAGTTTGACTTAATCAAGTGTGAATATAAATCTCCTAGACATGTTAAAAGCTAACTAGATAGATAATGCAACTTTTCACACTAACACCCCCCTTAAATGCAACTTAGGGAGTAGTGAAACAATGATGGGTCCCGACAACTAGGCCTAATCAGGTACCCATGTACAAATGCATCTCTCATAAAGCGGAGAAAGAAAGAAAACCTTGTGGGAAAAATATTCCTCCAAAAGAGAGAAAATAAGAAAGTGTTTTGGACACGACTCGATGGAAGTGCACTTGACACAACACTGCTGAAAGTGATAGTCCTGCAATACTTGCAAGATCCATGTGTGGAATGTCAATTACATGCCATATGGCTACAATTCAAATCCAATATAAAGTCTTGATTTAAAGATTTTGTGGAAGCCTTATGTGAAGCAACTCTTCAAATCTGTAGAAGCAAATGAATTGGTATCAATCTTCTGCTATGGTGAATCTCTGGAAGTTCTCTAGGAATCAACTCTAGATGCACATGTAGCATTAGGTGATGGTGTAGTGGAAGCGTTCTTGACACATCTCAATGAAAACAGGAAAAATGTCGAAGAATGATGGAGTAGTAGTGGAAGCGATCTTGACATAACTTTGTGGAAGTGCTCTTGACAAACCTTTATGAACCCCTCCATAATTCAATATTTTTATCCCAATATTATTTTGTAGAATGAGAAAACCCATGTGACTCAATATTTTTATCCCCCCTAAATTTTGCACTTTATAATGATAGTGCGTTAAACAAGTCTAATTGAAATGAAAAATGTGTTGCAAGGTGTGCGCCCTTGGTCTTCATGTGTTGTGCAGCACAGTGCTTGGGTTCGTGACAAGGCCTAACCGCCTCTCATGGATTCATTAACTCTAGCAGTTGTATCAGGCATTAACAGGTCGATCTTTTGGTTCAACAACAACCGTCTTTCCAACAATTTGCATCAGAGCCTGGGTCATGGGTTCGAACCCCTTGCAGGCGCTGGGGGAATTTTTCAAGGTGGGCACCCTTGGTCTCCTTGTGTTGTGCAATGCAATGCTTGGGTTTGTGGCAAGGCTTAACCGCCTCTCGTGGATTCATTAACTCTAGCAGTTGTATTAGGCATAAATAGGTCAATCTTTTGGTGCAACGACAATTGTCTTTCCAACAAAATGGCACTTTATAATAGTAATGCGAAATCATTTCCAATAGATTAGTCTCAAAAAATTATTCACTTTCTAAAAAAATGACACTCAATTTTGAGTTGCCAATCAAAAGATACAATTGCTTTTCGAGTTATTTAACTTGTTGTACAAAGAAGGGAATTTTTTTTGAGAAAATGGGACAATTCCCAAATCATCTTGATGCAACTTTGTCAGTGCTCAAACCAGCTTCCCATTGAGTAAAAATATGCCCAATTTTGCCTCTGTGGGCGAAAGTTATGGAAAAATGAAAAAAACCCCTCTTTGCACACAACGATGCAAGATTAGGGTCTTCTGAGGCAATTGTTTTTAGAAAATGCAACTTTCTCTGGCAAGTTGTGAGCATCATACGTACAATTAACTAACCTCTATGAGTTAGCATATGTTGTTGGCTTTTGTTGTTCTAGCATAAAATGTTAGTTTTGGTGGGTAGCTAATCCACTAACTATTGCATTTTTTATTAGACATTAGCATTTGTAGTTAGCAGTCTATTTTAATCCCTGTGGGTTACAATGAATGTTGATGTGACATATAATGTTACCGTCAATGATTAACAAAAGAATGATTTAGCATTTTTAAATGCTAAAGGGTTAGAAGTGTAGCATAACACAAAATGCTACAATGTTAACAAACCCTAACATCTAGCATTAAGTTCTAGTTAACAATATACCAAGCTAGTAATCAAAAACTATGACCCTCATTTGTGAGGCATCTTGGCCTGTCAAAGAATAGACTGCAGCTATAGAGAATGGGCTACCAAAAACTTAAAACAACTTCTTGTAGAATAGATGCAACTTGCAAAAGACTTCAATGGAGACGTTGTCAAAACTATTAATGGCTGCAACCGGTAAACTAGAGACTGCTAACCTTTTAGAAAAATGATGACATCTCTTCTCAATGGCGACCATAGACAAATGTGGATCCTTTGGAAACAGATCAAAGGCGGATCTATGACTTACGAAACCACATAGAAAAAAGATTGCAATGCCTTGACAGAGGAAAAACGTTGTCAATGTTTAGGCATCCATTTTGATTGCAGGAAATGTGACCAAACAAAGAATGGGAGCCCAAACCCTAAGTTGAGCTTGGCGACTAATGAAGATGCCTACATAGACAAACAAACGCCCAAGCCTTTAGCTAGGTCGTAGGCGTAAACAACAACTTCAAACCCAGGAAAGAGGGCCCAATCAACCACAAACACAATGAATTCACCAACATAAGGGTTGTTGACCTGAAGGAAGGGCCATTCGAGGCCTGTAGGGTCAAGTTGTTAAGGTAAGGCAAGGGGTTGAACCAAAATAGTGGCTGATGGTGTCCAAAATAGGAAGGGATGGTTGGAAGAGCTCCAAGAAGCCAAAAAATCAACAACAAAAGCTTAGAATCCTCCAATCCGTGACATGTAGTGACCTTAGATGGAGGTTTTGTAAAATTCATCTGTGAACTAGAGCAGAAAATCACCTACAAACAGTAGAGTGAAATCCTGGAACAGAGATGAAAAACTAAGGCCAATAGGCCAAATTTCGTTGATATCTAAAAAAATGCCAAATAGAGCCCTTCAAACCTGCAAAAATGAGATTTTGCAAAAACAATTGCATTTTCTGATGAAGATCTATACAAATTCATACAATCATACCACTATACAGTATAGGGGGTGGGGGCTAAAAAAAATTTGCAAAAATTTTGCCTGTGTCAATTTTGACAAAATGATAGGCTATTTTGTCTATCTCAGACCTTCTGGACTCGATTGCGATGTTCGTTTGGCTCTACAAGGACCTCTTGGATAGGCTAGGTGTGGGATGCGCTATAAGGGAAGAATTTTACATGCAAAGCTCTGATACCATGTTGGGAAAAGCAAGGATCAACAAGAAAGAATAAAACCCCAAAGTTATTTTCCACATGTAATAAGCCAAATTACATTGTCAAAAGATAAATGAAATGTACATAGGAGTCTTGCTTAAGTAAGCAAGCACGAGGAAGTGAGAAGCTCATACACAATGACTGAGCAACCCTCCATAGGTACAACACTTGTCTTGCTCAAGTGACACATGTTTGAGCAAATGGCAAGTTTGCATGAAGTAGGTGTCTCACAAAGGTGAGTACACATGTCTTCACCACATGAGGTGAGACAAAAAGGTAAGAAGCCCAAAGTTGGACTTAATCAACCGTGAATATAAATCTCCTAGACATGCTAAAAACTAACTAGATAGATAATGCAACTTTTCACATTAACAATTTGATGTATGCAATGGTTTGCACTAGGCCATATATTGCCCAAGCAGTGGGAGTTTTGAGCAGATTTATGTCTAACCCTGGTAGATAGCATTGGAATTATGCGAAGAGGGTACTTAAATATATTGCAAGTACTCATTATTATTGTTTGGTTTATTTTGGTACTAATGGTGCTAATAAAACTTTGGACATACAGGGATTTGTTGATGCAGATTTTGCAGGTGACTTGGATAGTCGAAGGTCCACTAGTGGCTATGTGTTTACTCTGTTTGGAGGAGCAGTGAGTTGGATGAGTAAGAGGCAGCCCACCATTGCTTTGTCCAGCACCGAAGCAGAGTCATATGTGGTTGCTACTCATGTCTCTAAGGAGGGAATTTGGTTGAGGAGACTATGTATAGGTACTGGTTTTGATTGCAGGGTCATTCAAATTGGTTGTGATAGCCAGAGTGTTATTTGTTTGGCCAAGAATCCTACGTATCATACTCAGACTAAGCATGTTGATGTTCAGGTGCTTCGTTCGAGAATTGGTTGCAAGTAGACAGATTGAGCTGAAGAAGATAGACATTCAGGAGAATGTTGTATATTCATTGACCAAATCTATGAGCACAGAGAAATTTGTGTGGTGCAGAGAGGCCATGGGCCTTGTTTCTAGTTCTTGATTATTTTTCATTTGATTTCCTATGGGTTGATTTACAATGTATAATGTCAAGTGGGAGAATGTTGGGATAAGGTTCCATTAACCTTGTAAATACCAATATTGTATTTATTCCATTTTATTATTTGTAATTTGTGATTACCCATAAGGGAATGAGGTAGTTTCATTGGCAGTGGTAATTCTGGACTTACTGGAGGTAATTATGAAGTGACATTTATGGTTGGCAATTGTAAAAATCATGAGTAAATGAGGGTAGATGCCACCTTGGAGGAATCTACTATTTTTGGCATGTATGACACATGTCATAATATTGGTGAATGAATGTAAGAGAATCTAGCTGCAAGTTGTCATAAGATTCTATGAGACCATGACGACATATGACAGATATTTAATAGGTGTAAGATGCTATGTTTAGCCCTAGGTGCCCATCTTGGTAAGATGCTTTCTAGGGGAATCTATGACAGTTATGATATGTCATAAGATGTCGTAAGAGACCATATTTAGCCTTGGGTGTTAGGGTTAGCCGGCAGAAGATATCAATTAAATGCAAATAAGGATTAAACAGACGAATGAAACATACACAGAAATAATAACAGTGAGAGACAATTTTAACATGGTTCAGAGTCCAATATTATTATCCAGTAAATCAAACCGATTACAACCAACAATCCCTGCAACTTAATATCGCTGCAAAATGCTACAATACATCATAAGAAACCCTAACCCTTAACCGCTTTTATCAAGCCTTATGTAGGTTACAAAATAGGGTTTTTTAATGTCGGCCAATAGAAAAATAACTCCTGACGCCTTTATAAAATAGTAAAAAACCATTAGAGGTTTTGGGGGCGCTGCCCCTTGACCCTGTTAAATAATTTGGGGGGAAACTGCGCCGATAAAAGTGGGTAAATTTAACCTCTGAGTCTGATTAGGCTCCATATAACAACACTGGGCACCCAAGTCTGCATGGTTTACTTTGGACAAGTGTAATGAGCTTATAAGAAGATATTTAATGTTTGAATGCTAGATTCTTAGGAGAGAGAAAGTGGATGCCTAGATTGGAGGGAAAACACTTCTATTAGTGAATTGCCATGTAATTGTTGTAGTATGACAGTTTTTTGGTACACAGGTTCTGTCGAAGTGAAGGTTGGAGAGAAGAAGGAAGTGCATGTATTATGTTATTCAATTTTTGAAGATAATACAACTTGAGCCTCTTTTCTTGGTGGAGTTTTTTTTACCTGAAAGGTTTTCTCCATGTTATATCTTGTGTCATTCTTCTATGGTGTTTGTTCTTATGTTGTGATTTGATTTCTGAATGCAATCTCCATTGATATTACACTATTTGAGATCATTTACACATTATAATCAGATTTCCATTTAAGTAGTTGTTGCCTTCATTTCTAACAATTTCCATACATGTCTCAAATGCATCCTTACATGTTCACATTGCATGCACGCCATAAGCTGAAAAGATAACAAAAATAGCATCATCATCATCATTCCACATGCAATCATCATATGTATGCATAAACATAAACAACATAAACAAAAGCTTTGTCCAACCATATGCACAAGAGGGAAAGTTAAGTACAATATGTCAATTAAAGCCACACATAGATCTCAACTAGTTAGGTCTCACAACAATATGCACATAACAATGTCCAAGTACAAGTCACTCTTCCAACTGAGTCAAAAGAGCAAAATTGTGCACTCAAGCGTGCAAGTATCCCCATGAAAAGGAGCAAGTATAAAATCTCTTCAATAAACATAGGTCTCTCAAAAATCTCAAGGTGTCTTGTAAGAAAATAATCAAGTCAAACCTTCACAAAATCTTTAGAAAAACTTTAAAAATCATAAAAGTCTTGAGAAAATCTTTTAAAAAAAATGTTCCTAAAAAATTAGCAATAAAAGGAGAATTTATTCGCCTCTCCTCTCTAGCTTAGCATTATTTCATCTTTTGTTTCTTTAGTCTAGGCTTTTGTCCTCATATTTCATGTCTTTATCATCATGGTAGGTTATTTCAACAATGTGAGACAACATAGGTAAACTCAACATCTATGATACATTTTCTCATCTCCCTTCTAGTACGTACTTCAAGATTATTATATATTGGAATCACACTTGAATGATTTTTTATTACAGGTTTAGATGCGAGGCATTGACAATGGGTAAGGCCATGCTTCAGGAATGATACATACCTTTCATGTAGATTATTGTCCCTGAGGGGAAAATATGTAAGTACCAAAATTGTGTTAGACCTACATGACAGTTTGATGATGATAATGAGGTCCTAATAATGGGCATGTAGGTGTGAATTACACTCCTCTCAGTAGTTTCACTCTTGGTGACATGTTCCTTGTGTTTTCCCCCTTCTTTACCATCTTCTTCAACCCTAAGTTTAGTTACCAAACCTCACGTTTTTCTAACAAGCCAATTTAGATCCTCTTGTTCTAGGTGACCCCATAGTATTTTAGGGTTGCTCGGGTGACCCTAATTGACAAAAGGGGCAACCCTCTTATTTTTGGATGTGCGAATTAACTCGTAATTTTTGCTTTTCTTCCTAATTTTTAGCCCATTTTAGCTCACATTTTTTCCTGTTAACTCATCCTTTTCTCATTTTCTTTCTATTGTGAACTCATGATCAAATCTTATCTCTTCTAAATTGTTTCTATTTTCTCTTTGAGTTCACTCTAGTTTTCTTTAAATTTTCTTGAATTTTCTTCTTTTCTCTTTGTCTAATCATGGAATTGTTTCTATTTCTTCTTGAGTTAACTAATTCTTTTGATCTTATCTCGTATTCTCTTTCCTCTCATTTCTACCTACAAATTCCTCTTCATTCTCCATTGTTTATCATCACTTTTTCATTCACACAAGCTTTTTTACAAGCTTCTTCATAGGCCTTGAGCCTTTTGCTTTCAAGTTTAAGTTTAGATATCTTCATAGTTTAGATCATATCTCATAGAAATCTAGAACATCCTCTTCTCATGGAGAAATCACACACATTTCTCACACAAGCTTCTTCACAGGCCTTTAAGCTTCTTAGTTTATTTATTTAGTTTTAGTTTAGCTTTTGCAAAGCTTCAAAGCTTTCCCTTTAGGATGTTGTTTTCATGTATTCTTGCTTTAGCCAAGCTTATGCATAACACCCCCTCTAGCTTTTTATGCTTACACAAGGATCATGCCTTCCTTCATTCAAATTTGTTATTGCTTCTAAGCCAATTTTGTTATTCCCTTATGTCCCCATTTCATCCTTATCGCCAAGAGGAAGACCTCGTTACATTGCAAAGGAGACAATTTCCATAGGACCTCTGAGGACATATCTTGGCATTTACGCCCATTATTACAAGTTTTTTATTGTTTTATTAGTAATTAGCTTACATTTTACTCTTGAGGAAGTAAAATGTTGTTTTGCATTTCCTTTGATAGGACTTAGAGTTAAAGTAGAGTTATTTTCTTTCCTTACAGTACATTTCTTGTTTTTCTTAGAGTAGTTACAAATTTAGATTAGAAGCTTTAAAACTTAAAAAATACATAAAAACAAAGTTAAATTGCATTAGGGAAAGTCATATAGAATTGCATGCATATTTCCCTTTCAATTGGATCATCTTCAAAAATAAAAATAAAAAGGAAAAGTGCGTGCATTCACTTTGGATTAATTGTACTAGAAATTCATTTAAATGTTTCAAACATTCAAGCCCTCGGTATTGTCACGAGGCATAAAATGTTCAACTTTGGTTTGAAACAAACATCAAAGAAGCTCTTGGTTTCATCATGAGGCGTAGAAATCAAACAATATTTTCAAATCAAAGAACAAGCATAGGAAAACATCAAGGAAACCCTCATTCTCATCATGAGGTACACAAACTCAACAATTCAACATTTAAACATACAACATAACAACTCCACTTGCACCCATGACACTCTTCTTCCATGTAAAGAGAGTAATTAATCCTATTCACCCCAACCTAGTTGGCTTTCTCCAGAAAGGTGGGAGTGATTCGACCGATGCCTTTAGCAAGGGTGCAGTGCATGTGCTAGCTGGAGCCTGACTTACCCACGTTGTGTCCAAGTCACATTCTAGTTAACACAACATTGTTCGTTATGTTTTAAAAAGCTATGAACACCGTCCCTTGCTTTATAACCTAAACTAGCACAATCAACGAACTTGTCAATCGATATGTGAAGCGTAGCCTTGGAAGTTGACGGGTATTTAATGCACTAACAAAATAACCAAAGATTAAAAAAATCAATAAAATTCTCAGATCAAAGTTATTTGGGCATTAGAGGATGATAGTCTCATTATTTTAAAAAAAATCTGGTCAATTGTTTGTATATACACCTAAAAATGACGCGACTCTATCTAACTAAATATTTTTAATACTTATTTCGTTCTAATTCTTCTATCAATAAATAAATAAACAAATTTATTTATTTGATTCATATTCCTCTAAGTAATTAAATATCAAAATATTTAATTACCTCTTCTAAAGTCAAAATTAAATAAAATCCTTTATTTTATTTAATTTAATTCTTCCAAACAATTAAATAATTCTTAATTATTTAATTAAGTCAATCCTTCTTCCAAATTTAAATAAATCAATCAAATTTATTTAAATCCTCTCATTCTCTAAAAATAAAATATAATCAAATATTTTATTTATTCTTCCAAATCTTGCACAAACAATTAAATAAATTTATTTATTTAATTTGCTTTCTTCTAATTCTTCTAAAATCTTCCAGAATCTTCTAAAAATAATCCTTCCTCTTCATGCACGCAAAATTAAATAATTTATTATTTAATTCTTCTCAAAACATGCAAAAGCAAACCATGAGTCAACTAATTGATTCCAAAACTCCTGAAATAGAAAAAAACTTTCTATTTTATGACAGCATATCTTGTCTTCAAAAAAATAGAAAAACAGTTAACTCAAAATAGCTTTTTATGTGATACTTGTCTTCTCTCTACTTGTGCGCATTCTCTCATTCTTTCTCAACCATTGATCTTCTTATTCTTTCTCAACCGTTGATTTTCTCTCTCACAATACTATAAATTGAACCTTGTTCTTCCATTTCATTCATCCAAGCTTTCAGTATTGTTATTCTGCAGAAATTCCATTCGCTTGCGATCAACCTGTTACCATATCACCATTATCATTGTTGTGAAGCTCATCTTCATTGCAATATACTATCATGGCCATTTTCACTTGACATCTTGGAGTAGCAAGGAGGTGCACCTTCTGAGGGCATATTTGTACACAAGATCATTTGCGATAGGCCGCCAATGGAAGCCATGAGGTAAAGAGGTTTGTTGAGGTATTGCTCTTTTGTTTTAGATCTTCTTTATTTCTATATTCCATTGAGTTATGGGTATTATTGATGTCTTTTGATATTCACGCATAATTTCCCCTGACACAGTTTGCATTTATTTTAGAGGATGACCAAAGATACAATGAAAATTTAGCAGTTATCATTTGCTATAAATAGTTTATTTGTTGTAAGCAAAGATAAAAACTAATATTTGGACAACAAAATAATTGATTTTTGGAGACTAAAAAGATGACTTGGCCATATTTTGCAACTACCAAAAATTTGGTGATCCTTCACTTACAAAAATCAACTTAAAAAGAACATTTAAAATATTTTATACAATCTTCTCAAAACAAGATATAAATTAATACAAATAACTTAATTTATTTATCACAAATTACAATCTTTGAAAGAAAACAAGTAAAAAATACAAAATTTAGTCTCGAGAGACATCCCATAGAAGTATACAAACTCATTTTCCACCATTAAATTTCTTGTATTTGGTGCAAGCTTTTTTTTTTTAATGAAAATGTGATATTAATTAAAGATAATTTGGCTGATAGGCCATTCTATATGTGCACACATCTTGTAACTACCAAAAAATTGGTAGTCCAAAAAAAATTATTTTTTTTGGTCATCCATAAAATTTTAAAAAAATTGCTGGTCCTTTAATATTTTTTTCTAAAAAAGAATAATAATTTAGTTTGATCAGCCAAAAAATAATCACAATGAAAGGTACTAAATATTTGATAAAAAAAATCATTCAATGTGACTTTTTCATATCCTAATTTTTGAGGTGGTAGCAGCAGTTTCTTAAGATGGCGGTTGCTTAGTGGGCCGGCTATTAGATTTGATGTGTCAGCTGCAGGGTTAATTTTAAATATGGAATGAGGATGCCATGGGTGTGGTATGAGTTCTTTATTACCACATATAAAAAACCAGAACAAGCTAAAATAGTGAAGATAGTAGACGAAGATCAACGACCAGTTTGATTGTCAGACAACTTGAAGTGCCAGAAATGTGTGAGGTACATTTTTGTTTGGCAATAGTAATCGAATTCATCTACGATCATTTTTCCTTAAAAAGTTTTTTTTTTAATTTTCATTTTCAATGGAAACACTAATCCTTTCTTCATCTTGAAGAAATTATGCCTCCACAAACAAATGTATTTTAAACAAAGAAATTGCATTTGCATGTATTGACATTATTCTAGATGGTTTGCAGTTTGCAGATCTGCTCTAGTAATGTTCAAAATTTTGTAATAGACACCATTTGTCACTTGTATCTAGTTATTTTGTTTACATTTAAGCTTCTATAGATCTATATTCTTCTTTTGAAACATTTTTAGTTTTAATTATATCAGCAAAATGTTACATTAGCTACTTTATTTCTTTCTTAGTTCTCTTCAACAATAACACTGAAATATAGGAAGATTGTTTTAGCTTCTACATGAATCTTAAATTTTTAAAAATGCATATTTTTGGAAATCATATATAGAGAAGAAAAATACATGTTTGGAGGGCCCTCTTATTGATCCATGATGAAAATGGCATTAAATAAATTTCCCTAACATTTCCAAAGTTTTCATTAGCTATCTTAAACAAAATCGCTTGCTCATATGATCAAAGCAAACACCACGTTGTCTTCCTTGTCCTCCTTGTTTTCACTCTACATTTTCATGGGGAATAGTGGCATTATCTAAAAATTCCCTTAAATTGTAGGGCAAGAGTCCCTATTCATGCCTTGGTAATGGCTGAGTCTGAGAAAAAGGAAGGGCGGTGTGATCATTACATCTGTAGTAGTAATTGGAATGAATTGATGAAGAAACATGCAGGCATTTGAGTCTCTTCAAGGCCTTCCCAAGCCTAGGCTTCTCCTAATCATATTCATTATTTGTCTAATACATGAAGAGAATGAAGGAACTAATTATTAGCGCTACTATTGCACATATACTCTACTGCCATTGTTTTGATGCTTTAAAAATATTTGGTGGGTGTTGAAATGAGATACCTAGGTGTTGAGGAGACTTGCATGCCTGCCAAACAAACTGATTAAATTTGTAATATTAAACTTTTCCTAATAATTTATTAGCTGTTACTGTTATACATTATTTAATTAGCTATTTTAACTTGTATACTTAATCACCAATTTCCTAATCTTATTAAATATACATAAAATTTAATAGTAACAAAATTAAAGTTTGAAGATAACCAATCTGTAGGTATACAATTTAATAACAACAAAATTAAAAGTTTGAAGATAACCAATTGTTTTGGCGCAATCTACTTGAGACTATTCCACATCAAAATATTTTCAATGTTGGTGGACAGGCATAAAAATTATTGATAATATTTAATCTCTTCTCAGATACAAATGAGTGACTGTACGCTCAAAATAGTGACTCCGGTTGCCTGGGGTTGTCGGGTCAGATTTCGGCACGCACATGGACCCTTCCCTCCTTGCCATGGGGTGATCCGCCACGTCACTCTCACTTACGTGGAAGTAGCCAGTCAAGAGGAGGTGAGACACGACAGGGGTCTGGCTCATTAGAGAGCTGGACTTTGCGGAGAGAGGTCGGCAAGTACTGCGGCCTTTGTTGTTTTGTGTTAAGTTGAATGTTTCATTCAATTGTAGTTGTAGTTGAGATAACCCTATGACCCAAAGGGTCACTAGTTTCTCTTCTCCTATTGGGGTTTCTTAGATTCCACATCTGTGTGGGTAAGCAGTTTTGTTCATTTATGTCCTCTTATCTTTGTATGCGTTGAATGAGTTCTCGTTGTATCCAGAGTTCTCTAGTTTCTTCTAACAACAAGAGGACAAATGGGTCTCCTTGTAGTAGAACAAATGTTTCTTGTTATGGCCGTGGATTGATCTCTTCGATCTTGTTATGGATAGCCCTCACCCACTCTCCTCTCACTCCTAAGCACATTCATGAATCAGGATAGAGGTAGATGTGTGATTACTAACCTTAACTAGACTTTAGGGTTTTGACCTAGGGTTTAACTTGTGTTTTAACTTATTTTTACCTTGTGATGTGATCAAGGGTTTGATTTGGATTGTTTAACCATATTTACCTCGTGATAGTATCAAGGTTTTGCAAGTTTGTCTATTATAGGGTTTCTATATGCATGCAAAGCTAAATGATATGCAAACGTATTTTGGTGCTTTTTTTAGTATTTTGGAAATGAAAAGTACTTTTTAATCTATGAAAGGGAAATACGTATGCAATCTAATATGATTTTTCCTAATGCAATCTTAATATATGTTTTTTGGGTTTTTGATAGTTTTGAAGTAATCTAATCTAAGAAAGGAAAATGTTTCTTCTAATAATCTAGATTTAGAATTTTGAAAACAACTAATCTAACATGCAAGATCTAATTATCAAGGAAAAAGCAATGATTTACAGTTCCTAAGAGCAAATTTGGTTTTTTAATTATTTTGAATTGAATAAAACAATGAAGGAACCTGAGAGAAACGAAGATTTGTGTGACTCCACTACCCTCATAAATCCTTGATATCGGCAACCTCGAGTCCTTTTGTAGTAGCGGGAGATCCTCTTGACGACAAAATGACACAAAGAAGCAAAAAAAAGAAGCTTTTATGAAGCTTGTATGAGCTCAATGAGAGCTTTGGTTGAGCACAATGGCATAGAATGAAGCAGCGTAATGTTGCTTGGTTGAACAATGAATAAAGCAAAAGGCATCTTCGTCCTATAAGAGCATTTGAATGCTAAGTTGGAGAGCAAAAATTGGCAAGAGTTGTGTGCACATTAAATTTGCCTCTGTGGAAGAGATTTGAAGCTATGCAACAATGAAAGCTTTGAAGATTTGAAAAATAAAAGAAATAAATGAAGAAAGAGGCTCAAAGGCCTATGAAGAAGCTTGAAAAAGCTTATGAAGATGAGAAGAGTATTCTCCAACTTGCTCAACTTGAAAAATAATGAAGAGGTGAGGGGTATTTATAGGTTGGAAGAAGGGATGAGAGGTGGAATTGATTAAGAAGTTAACTCAATTGATTGAAAAGTTAAAAAGGATTGATTAGGGAGTGAACTAGGTTGATTACCCAATAAACTCAGTTGATTAGATAGCGATAAATCAATAATAGCTTATCACTGAAGAGGAATTGGAGTTGGAAAGATGCATGAGATTGATTGAGAAGTTAATTTTAGATCAAATGGAGTTAACTATGCATATGTGGGTGCATGAAATGGTCAACTCCATATTAGGCATCAAAAATCATGCGAACTGGAAGAAAAACAGGGGAAAACAGAGCTAAAACGAGTGAGAAACTAGAGTTTTTCTGCAGCTGAAAACGCGATAGGGTCGCCCCTTTTTCCAGTAGGGTCACCCGGGGGAGATCCTGCAAGTCACTTGGGTCACCCGAGGGAGATCCTACAAATCACTTGGGTCGCCCGGGGGAGATCCTGCAAATCACTTGGGTTGCCCGGGGGAGATCCGAAAAGAAAAGTGTCTGGGTGAAAATGCATGATGGGAGATGATAGAAGAGAGGAAAAGGAGGTGTTCTGCCTCCAAAAATAGGTTAGTCATGTGCAAGAATCCAAATCTTGACTTGCACCTGCAGGATCTCCCGGGGGAGATCCAGAAATAATAGGGGGAGATTTGGATTAGTTTAGTAAAAACTGAAAGTGGGAGATGGATAGGGGGACCTCTAGAAGGCTTATAGGGGGTGCAGAGGATGAAAAATATAGTGTAAAGGTGAAAACTCACCTACAAGATGCTCACAAGGCTTATGAACATGGTCGAAAGCTCAGAAAATGCAAATCGACAAGTGTCACAAAAGTGTCAAAAAGCGTAGAAAATTGGGAGGGAGAGGAAATAACACAAGACAAGACAGAAGACACGTCATCAAGAGGTCTGCTACTTAGAGAACATTATTTCACACTTATATGTATGTGACAAGGATTAAAATCATCATAGGGGTCCTCATGGACGTTGTGCATGATTTTTGTGCTTACATATTTGCTCCCTCGAGGACGGTAGTGTACATGGAAGGTAGGTACCATTCCCGAACTAGGCCTTACCTATTGTTGATTTTCCTGTAATTGTAACTACAATAACTAGTATTAGTTTGACATTTGAATGTATCAAAATGAATAATGAAAACTAAAATGATGAACTTACCATGGATCGTTCAAGTTCGACTAGTTGTTTGCCTTTGACGGTGAGACCTGTAGGAATGAATGCACGCAAAACGAATGCACGAGAGATGCATAAAAGAAATAGAACACATACTAAGCTAGAGAGAAGGAGAACATATTCTCCTTTTATTGTAGATTTTGAAGAATGTATTTAATTTTTAGGGATTTTTTATGTTTTACAATTTGTTTAGGTTTTTCCAATTTTTATGGTTTTTGTGAAGATTTTGCAAAGGTTTGATTTGACACTCCTTGAGGTTTTTGAGAGACCTATATTTGAGATATTTCTACCCTTGCCCCCTTGCATGAGGAGACTCGTGTACTTGATTACACAGGTTTGCTCTTTTGACTTGTTGGAGGAGTAACGTGTGCTCAGACATTGTTTTACTCTTATTGTTACAAGACCTGATTGGATGAGATCTATACATAGCTTCAGTTGACATCTTGTATTTCACTTTGCCTCTTGTGCATGTGGTTGGCTAGAGCTTTTATTTTTCTTATGAGGATGCATACCTAAGATGATCACATATGGATGATGCAATTTGTTTTTGTCTATTTGAGCATATATATATGAATGCAGGTTAAAATATGCAGATGCAATAACACAAGCAATGCTGAAATGAAACGTTTACTTCTATGGAATGCCATGAGTTATGACATTGATTTTATTGCTTTGACACTCTTTTTTTGATATTGGCATGAATGCAACGTGGAACAAACATTGTGACTGCTCTTTAATATGATTTTCAATCCAGGGGATTGCGAGTTAGCCCGATATAAGAGACCTAATCAAGGCTGTGAGATAGAATTTTTAAAACTCAAGTGGGGAGCGGGAATGAAAATGGAGCATTTCTAATTTTAGGCTTTGCTAAAGGCTAGACATTAATCCTTATCTAGATGAGACAATTTGACAAGCTTTCAACTTTAGACAAATAACAAATTTTATTGGTGTTCGCTAGACTTAGATCATAGATGGCAAGCAAGGTAGACATGGGTTAAAGGATAAAATAGGAAAGAACAAGGGTCCCTAGATAGAAGATCATCCTAGAGACTATTAGACTCTCGGCTTTGTTGAGCTGGTGCGTGTGTATGCTTTGTACCTTTATTTCTCTGTTAGAATGTCACCCTTGAGGCTTCAAGCTTAGACTGATCTCCACCCAAGAGTACGAACATTCAATAATCTTCTCTCTTTCACTCTTTTTTTTCTTTTCAATTTTTTTTTTGTATTTTCCTTGATTTTTCTCTCTTTTTTGGATTTTTGACTTTTTAAGAAATGAATGCTTTTGGAACCTTTGATATATAATACTTTGATCTCTCAATTATCACTTTTTGGCACTCTTATTTTGATCACTAATTTTTTAATTCACTCAAATTTTAGATTGTTTCCTTTAGAGTTTTGATCCTCTTGACATTTGGCCAGGAAAGATAAGGGGTTGAGTGCCACCTAAAGTTTTTGTAGTCTAGTTGGACTTCTCTACTACTAGGGAAGAATTGGGAAGGTCTACTTATAATTTTCCTTTGAACACTGTAGGTTTGAATACTGACTTTGTTTAGACCTAACATCTTGACCCGTTAAGACTGGGATTAGTGTAAAGCTAAGAGCTAGGCTTTGATTAGAATCACTGGGAATGAAAAGGGGATAATGGCGATTGTGAAAATGAGGAATCTCTAGGTCCTGAAAGGATGACGTATATCTAGGCAACCTTAGACTCCTTATTGAAGAGAAAATAGTACAAGAGCAAGTCACTGACAGTAATGCAAGATGAACAGAATGATACCGAAATGCAAGAAACAAATTGTTTTTGACATTTTGATTTTTTATAATTTTTTTTATATTTTTAAGTTTTATGTTTTTTTTGGATTTTATAGGTTTTTACAATGTTTTGAGATTCTAAAATCTTCCCCTTCCATAATACACAAGAGGTAGCATCATTTTCGACATCTTCCTTAGTTATGTGTTGACCTATCCAATTTGGTCTAAACTTCACTTGAAAATCTTTGCAAGGACACTCGAAGACTTGGTGTAAAAATGTCCTTGTATTTATTAAGGAGTTTTGTTTACTCACATGATTCATTGTTTGATGATTTGCCCCCTAGCTTTATCATTTTATGTTCTTGTTGAGTTCTCAGGTTTGTTTTGAAATTTTGAGGGGAAATTGGAGTTGGTGTTAACTCTCCTAGTTTTTGGGTGGATTCTAGTTCTTCTTCTTCAGTCATGATTTCAACCATAGGGATGTTTATGTTTGGTTCAATTGGAATGGCCACTAAGTTGAATGGAGCATAAGACTTTGTTAAGTTGGGATCGATGGGGAATTCTACTGTTGCCCCCTTTCCTATACATTTTGAGGTCTTGGCTATGTTTGCAACTTGTTTTGATGTCTCTCCTTTTTCAAAAGTGTTGATTTTTGGGTCACTAGTGGCTTCCATGGTATTTTTGTTCTTTTTGACTTGTTCAACTCTATAAAGGCTGAAAGGATCAGGATCTCCTTTGATAACGTGGGTTTGTCCCATGTACGAGAAGTGTAATTCTTGAAATAATGTGGAGGGAATGGCCCTCATCCTATGGATCCAAGGCCATCCTAGGATCATGTTGTAAGTGGTTTCTTCATTGATGACATAAAATTTAGTTGGGAGGGTTTTATGACCCAATGTGATTTCAAGATTGACCTTACCCATGGTTTGAATGTTTGGGTTATCATGAATTCTAAGTATGGAAGTTTGTTTTGTGATTTGAGTTTTGTCATAACCCATTCTTTGAAGAAGTGAAAAGGAGACCATGTTGATTACAGACCCATCATCAATCATTACACGTTTAATGGAATAGTCTTGAACTTGGACTATCAGATGGAGGGGGAGATCACCTTGTTTATCTATATCATTGTCTGAGGGTAACTTTTCAAAGTCAAATGTCAAAGAAGAACACTTTTCACTTGAAGTGTTTTTAACTAGATGGCCTAGATCTAAGGCTTTGACAAGAGCATTCTTGTGCATAGGAGAACTCTTGATAAGCTCTAGCATGTGAGAAAAAATTGAGTTGTTGGAGGTTTCATCTGGTCCTTTTGGTCCTTGTATGACACAAATTTCTTGATCTTTATCTAATTCCACAAGACCCAAGGTGTTTTGATCAAATGTGTTGGGACTATGTTCTTCTTCTTGTGAGAATGTGTCCATGAATGTTTTTTGTTGATGTTTTGGGAGGTTTGATATGAAGCGATGGTGCCCCCGGCATGCTTGATCTCATGCCCCCTTCTCTTGTGAATTGAGCAGTATTTATCATGATTGTGATCTTGAGGTTTATGATGATTGTTGTACAACTTCTTGTTGATTCTTGGGGATAGTTGTTGACATTTTGGTTCCCCAAATTTGAATAACTATCATAGTCACAATTGTTATTATTTCTAGATGGTGGAGTATTTGTTGATCCATCTATGTCTTTATCATTTGTCTAGGATTTGTTATTTGTATCATGGCTTATCAACCTTCCATTAGAATCATACTCCCTTCTTTCACTATCAATAGCGGCTTGGTCAATTCTAAGGGCAATTTCAAATACTTCTTCATATGATTTGTAAGGGAGTTTTTGGACTTGTTCTCATATGTCATTATTGATAGCGTGTAAGAAGAGATCACAAAGTTCTTTATGATCCATGTTTGATGTGCTAGTTGAAGAATAGAGAACTTTCCTCCATCGTGTGATAAAATGTGCAACCGACTCATTGGCTTCTTGTTTGATTGTTGACAATTCCCCTATTCCTGACTTAACCAATCTGTTTATGTCAAAGGCAGCCACAAATTGATCAATGAGTTGCCTAAAAGAGTGGATTGGTGCTTCTGGAAGTCAATAGTACCAATCTAGAGTGATATCCTCTAAAGTTTTCAGAAATATCTTTGCTACCACCCCATCCCAAGGAAGGAGTTCTCGCACTACCATGATGTAAGCCTTGATATGAGAGTTGGGATAACCCTCTCCTTTAAATTTTTGAAGCTCAGGGAGAGGCCATGGTAGTATAACCTAACGAATGTTGTAGTCAAGAGGCTCCTTTAAATACTCAAGGTATGTTCCTAGGAGGGTGTTATGTGTAGAGGATTCTGTTCCTCCAAACATTAGCCCTTCAAGTGGAGCTTGTTGTGTTTGTTGAAAGGGTATGCTAGATTGTTGTTATCCTAAAAAAGTTGGATGACTAGATGGCGTCATGTGTATGTTTTGAAGATTGGGTGGGATCATTTGTGGTTGATCTTGCGTCATAGGAATCCCACCTATTTGATTGAGACTTGTCATGTTGGATTGTGAGGGCAAGGGAGGCTTGAATGCTTTATTATGTGTGTCATACGAATGGGAGTTTAGATGAGGGGTATTTTATGTTGCCCCCTGATTTGATTCAATTTTATCAATGCAATGATTTCCATGTGCCCTAGGTTTTTCTTGAATTTTGCTTTGACAACCATTTCTAGCTTCAAGGGTCCTGATTCATTCGACCAATTTTTCAATGAGGCCTGTGAGTGAGGCTTTGTCCGTTCTTTGAATTTTTCCACCTTGAGATGGATTGCTTTGCATTGGGGTTTGAGTTACCCTATTTGTTCTTTCTGATGACATTTCACATGTTGTGGACGTTTTATCTTGACGTACTATGTGGAGTGATTTTTGTACCTCCTGAGCTTCTTATATGTTCTTTTCTTGACAATATACTTCATTATTTATGTCGATGGCCATTTTTCTCTGTCTTGTTATGGGTTGATAATCTTGATGGATCTTAGATTGCATATTCACATGTTGTGTTTTGATTTGGTCAAAGTTGTGGGGATTTTGTTGGATCCCTTTTGGATTTGTAATTTTACTCAAGGGGACACTCCCTTGGAAATTTAGCATGAAACGTTGTGAAATGCATAAAAATGTGAAAGAATCCATCTTAAAAGGATTTGTTCTTCACGTCAGGTTCACCAAAATATGTGGTGAAGCTAACGTCGTATATCACAATGATGAAGGAAATAGATCCACACAATGGGAACGAAAAAAGCATAAGCAAGAGGCTTTGCCTTTCATGTCGGGTTCACCAAAAAATGTGGTGAAGATGATGGCGTATGGTGATGAATGAATAACTGAAGTTGGAACGAAAAAACTACTTGTCCTAGAAGGATTTGTAATGTTCATGTCAGGTTCACCAAAATATGTATGCTCAAAATCGTGACTCCGATTACCTGGGGCTGTCGGGTCAGATTTCAGCACGCACACACACCCTTCCCTCCTTGCCACGAGGCAATCCGCCATGTCATTCTCGCTCACATGGAAGTAGCTAGTCGAGAGGAGGTGAGACATGATAGGGTCTAGCTCATTGGAGATTTGGACTTAGCGGAGAGGGGTCGGCAAGTACTGCGGCCTTTATTGTCATGTGCTAAGTTGAATGTTTCATTCGATTGTAGTTGCAGTTGAGATAACCCTATGACCCAAAGGGTCACTAGTTTCTCTTCTCCTGTTGGGGTTTCTTAGATTCCACCTCTGTGTGGGTAAGTGGTTTTGTTCATTTATGTACTCTTGTCTTTGTATGTGTTGAATGAGTTCTCATTGTATCTAGAGTTGTCTAGTTTCTTCTAACAACAAGAGGACAAATGGGTCTCCTTGTGGTAGAACAAATGTTTCTTGTTGTGGTCGTGGATTGATCTCTTTGATCTCGTTACGGATAGCCCTCACCCACTCTCCTCTCACTCCTAAGCACATTCATGAATTAGGATAGAGGTAGATGTGTGATTACTAACCTTAACTAGATTTTAAGGTTTTGACCTAGGGTTTGACTTGTGTTTTAACTTATTTTTACCTTGTGATGTGATCAAGGGTTTGATTGGATCGTTTAACTGTGGTTACCTCGTGATGGTATCAAGGGTTTGCAAGTTTGTCTATTCAAGGGTTTCTATATGCATGCAAATCTAAATGATATGCAAACACATTTTTGTGTTGTTTTTAGTATTTTGGAAATGAAAAGTACTTTTTAATCCATGAAAAATAAATATGAGTGCAATCTAATATGATTTTTCCTAATGCAATCTTAATCTATGTTTTTTGGGTTTTCGATAGTTTTGAAGTAATCTAATCTAAGAAAGGAAAATGTTTCTTCTAATAATCTAGATCTAGAATTTTGAAAACAACTAATCTAACATGCAAGATCTAATTATCAAGGAAAAAGCAATGATTTACTATTCCCAAGAGCAAATTTGGTTTTTTAATTACTATGAATTGAATAAAACGATGAAGGAACATGAGAGAAACGAAGATTTGTCTGACTCCACTACCCTCATAAATCCTTGATATTGGCAACCTCGAGTCCTTTTGTAGCAGTGGGAGATCCTCTTGATGACAAAACAACACAAATAAGCGAAAAAAAAGAAGATTTGATGAAGCTTTCATGAGCTCAATGAGAGATTTGGTTGAGCATAATGGCATACAATGAAGTAGTGTAATGTTGCTTGGTTGAACAATGAATAAAGCAAAAGGCACCTTCGTCGTATAAGAGCATGTGAATGCTAAGTTGGAAAGCAAAAACTGGCAAGAGCTATGTGCACAATGAATTTGCCTCTGTGGAAGAGATTTGAAGCTATGCAACAATGAAATCTTTGAAGCTTTGAAAAACTAAAGAAAGAAATGAAGAAAGAGGCTCAAAGGCCTATGAAGAAGCTTGAAAAAGCTTGTGAAGATGAGAAGAGTATTCTCCAACTCGCTCAACTTGGAAAATAATGAAGAGGTGAGGGGTATTTATAGGTTGGAAGAAGGGATGAGAGGTGGAATTAATTGAGAAGTTAACTCAATTGATTGAAGAGTTAACAGGGATTGATTAGGGAGTGAACTAGGTTGATTACCTAGTAAACTCAGTTGATTAGAGAGTGACAAATCAATAATAGCTTATCACTAAAGAGGAATTAGAGTTGGAAAGATGCATGAGATTGATTGAGAAGTCAATTTTAGATCAAATGGAGTTAACTATGCATGTGTGGGTGCATAAAATAGTCAACTCCATATTAGGCATCAAAAATCATGCAAACTGGAAGAAAAATGGGCAAAAACAGAGCTAAAACGAGTGAGAAACTCGAGTTTTGCCACGGATGAAAATGCGAAAGGGTCACCCCTTTTGCCAGTGGGGTCACACCTTTTTCCAGTAGGGTCACCCGGGGGAGATCCTGGAAGTCACTTTGGTCACCCGGGGGAGATCCTACAAATCACTTAGGTCGCCTAGGGGAGATCCTGCAAATCATTTGGGTCGCCCAGGGGAGATCAGGAAAGAAAAGTGTCTGGGCGAAAATGCATGATGGGAGATGATAGAAGAGAGGAAAAGGAGGTGTTCCACCTTCGAAAATAGGTCAGTCATGTACAAGAATCCAAATCTCCACTTGCACCTGCAGGATCTCCTAGGGGAGATCCAGAAATAATAAGGTGAGATTTGGATTGGTTGAGTGAAACTGAAAACCAAAAGTGGGAGATGGATAGGGGGACCTCTAGAAGGCTTATAGGGGGTGTAGAGGATGAAAAACATAGGGGAAAGGTGAAAACTCACCTACAATATGCTCACAAGGCTTATGAACATGGTCGAAAGCTCAGAAAACGCAAATGGACAAGTGTCACAAAAGTGTCAAAAAGCGTAGAAAATGGGGAGGAAGAGAAAACAACAAAGAGGAAACAACACAAGACAAGAAAGAAGACACATCATCAAGAGGTCTGCTGCTTAGAGGACATTATTTCACACTTACGTGTACGTGACAAGGATTAAAATCATCATACGGGTCCTCATGGAGGTTGTGCGTGATTTTTGTGGTTACATATTTGCCCCCTCGGGGATGGTAGTCTACATAAAAGGTAGGTACCGTTCCTGAACTAGGCCTTACCTATTGTCAATTTTCCTGCAATTGTACATGCAATAACTAATATTAGTTTGACATTTGAATGTATCAAAATGAATAATGAAAACTAAAATGATGAACTTACCATGGATCGTTCGAGTTTGATTAGTTGTTTGCCTTTGACGGTAAGACCTGTAGGAATGAATGCATGCAAAACAAATGCACGAGAGATGCATAAAAGAAATATAACACATACTAAGCTAGAGAGGAGGAGAACAGATTCTCCTTTTATTGTAGATTTTGAAGAATGTATTTGATTTTTAGGGATTTTTGATGTTTTACAATTGTTTTAGGTTTTTCCGATTTTTCTATTTTTTATGGTTTTTGTGAAGATTTTGCAAAGGTTTGATTTGACACTCCTTGAGGGCTTTGAGAGACCTATATTTAAGATATTTCTACCCTTTCCCCCTTGCATAGGGAGACTCGCGTACTTTATTACACAGGTTTGCTCTTTTGACTTGTTGGAGGAGTGACTTATGCTCAGACATTGTTTTACACTTATTGTTACAAGACCTGATTGGATGAGATCTATACATAGCTTCAGTTGACATCTTGTACTTCACTTTGCCTCTTGTGCATGTGGTTGGCTAGAGCTTTTATTTTTCTTATGAGAATGCATACCTAGGATGATTACATATGGATGATGCAATTTGTTTTTGTCTTTTTGAGCATATATATATATATATATATATGAATGTAGGTTACGATATGCAGATGCAATAACACAAGCAATGCTGAAATGAAACGTTTACTTCTATGGAATGCCATGAGTTATGACATTGATTTTGTTGCTTTGAGACTCTTTTTTTTATTTGGCATGAATGCAATGTGGAACAAACATTATGACTGCTCTTTAATACAATTTTCAATCCAGGGGATTGTGAGTTGGCCTGATATAAGAGGCCTAATCAAGGCTACGAGATAGAATTTTTAAAACTCAAGTGGGGAGTGGGAATGAAAATGGAGCATTTCTAATTTTAGGCTTTGCTAAAGGCTAGACATTGATCCTTATCTAGATGAGAATTTGACAAGATTTCAACTTTAGACAAATAACAAATTTTATTGGTGTTTGCTAGACTTAGATCATAGATGGCAAGCAAGGTAGACCTGGGGTAAAGGATAAAATAGGAAAGAACAAGGGTCTCTAGGTAGAAGATGATCCTAGAGACTACTAGACTCTTGGTTTTTCTCAGCTAGTGCGTGTGTGTGCTTTGTACCTTTCTTTCTCTATTAGAATGTCACCCTTGAGGCTTCGAGCTTAGACTGATCTCCACCCAAGAGTACGGACATTCAACAATCTTCTCTCTTTCACTCTTTTTTTTATCTCTCTTTTTTCTTTTCACTTTTTTTTTTGTATTTTCCTTACTTGATTTTTCTCTTTTTTTTTTTGACTTTTTAAGAAATGAATGCTTTTGGAACCTTTGATATTTAATACTTTGATCTCTCAATTATCACTTTTTGACACACTAATTTTGATCACTAGTTTTTTTATTCACTCAAATTTTAGATTGCTTCCTTCAGAGTATTGATCCTCCTAACATTTTTGGCCAGGAAAGATAAGGGGCTGAGCGCCACCTAAAGTTTTTGTAGTTTGGTTGGACTTCTCTACTGCTGGGGAAGAATTGGGAAGGTCTACTTGCAAGCTTCCTTTGAACATTGTAGGTTTCAATACTGACTTTGTTTAGACCTAACATCTTGACTCGTTAAGACTGGGATCAGTGTAAAGCTAAGAGCTAGGCTTTGATTAGAATCACTGGGAATGAAAAGGGGATAATGGTGATTGTGAAAATGAGGAATCTCTAGGTCCTGAAAGGATGACGTATATCTAGGCAACCTTAGACTCCTTATTGAAGAGAAAATAGTACAAGAGCAAGTCACTGACAGTAATGCAAGATGAATAGAATGATACCGAAACACAAGAAACAAATTGTTTTTGACATTTTAATTTTTTATAAATTTTTTTTTATATTTTTAAGTTTTATGTTTTTTTGGGATTTTATAGGTTTTTACAATGTTTTGAGATTCTAAAATCTTCTCATTCCATAATACACAAGAGGTAGCGTCGTTTTTGACATCTTCCTTAGTTATGTGTTGACCTATCCAATTTCGTCTAAACTTCACTTGAAAGTCTTTGCAAGGACACTCAAAGACTTGGTGTAAGAATGTCCTTGTATTTATTGAGGAGTTTTGTGTACTCACATGTTTCATTGTTTGATGATTTGCCCCCTAGCTTTATTATTTTCTGTTCTTGTTGATTTCTCAAGTTTGTTTTGAAATTTTGAGGGGAAATTGGAGTTGGTGTTGACTCTCCTAGTTTTTGTGTGGATTCTGGTTCTTCTTCAATCATGATTTCAACCATAGGGATGTTTATGTTTGGTTCAAATGGAATGGCCACTAAGTTGAATGGAGCATAAGACTTTGTTAAGTTGGGTTCCTATATATTTTGAGGTCTTGGCTATGTTTACAACTTGTTTTGATGTCTCTCCTTTTTCAAAAGGGTTGATTTTTGGGTCACTAGTGGCTTCCATGGTATTTTTGTTCTTTTTGACTTGATCAACTCTATAAAGGCTAAAAGGATCAGGATCTCCTTTGATGACCTGGGTTTGTCCCATGTATGAGAAGTGTAATTCTTGAAATAATGTGGAGTGAATGGCCCTCATCCTATGGATCCAAGGCCTTCCTAGAATCATGTTGTAAGTGGTTTCTTCATTGATGACATAAAATTCAGTTGGGAGGGTTTTAGGACCCAATGTGATTTCATGATTGACCTTACCCATGGTTTGAATGTTTGGGTTATAATGAATTCTAAGGATGGAAGTTTGTTTTGTGATTTGAGTTTCGTCATAACCCATTCTTTGAAGAAGTGAAAAGGAGACCATGTTGATTACAGACCCATCATCAATCATTACACGTTTAATGGAATAGTCTTGAACTTGGACTATCAAATGGAGGGGGAGATCACCCTGTTTAGCTATATCATTGTCCGAGGGTAACTTTTCAAAGTCAAATGTTAAAGAAGAACATTTTTCACTTGGAGTGTTTTTAACTAGATGGCCTAGATCTAAGGCTTTGAGGAGAGCATTCTTGTGCATAGGAGAACTCTTGATAAGCTCTAGCATGTGAGAAAAATTTGAGTCGTTGGAGGTTTCATCTGGTTGTTTTGGTCCTTGTATGACATAAATTTCTTGATCTTTATCTAATTCCACAAGGCCTAAGGTGTTTTGATCAAAGGTGTTGGGAATATGCTCTTCATCTTGTTAGAATGTGTCCATGAATGCTTTTTGTTGATGTTTTGGGAAGTTTGATATGAAGCGATGGTACCCCCGACATCACTTGATCTCATGCCCCCTTCTCTTGTGAAATGAGCAATATTTATCATAATTGTGATCTCGAGGTTTATGATGATTGTTGTATGACTTCTTGTTGATTCTTGGGGGATAGTTGTTGACATTTTGGTTCCCCAAATTTGTATGACTATCGTAGTCACAATTATTATTATTTCCAGATGGTGGAGTATTCGTTGATCCATCTATGTCTTGATCATTAGTCTAGGATTTGTTATTTGTATAATGGTTTATCAACCTTCCATTAGAATCATACTCCCTTTTTTCACTATCAATAGCGGCTTGGTCAATCTAAGGGCACTTTTAAGTACTTCTTCATATGATTTGTAAGGGAGTTTTTGGACTTGTTCTCGTATGTCATTGTTGAGAGCGTGTAAGAAGAGATCACAAAGTTCTCTATGATCCATGTTTGATGCGCTAGTTGAAGAATAGAGAAATTTCCTCCATCGTGTGATAAAATGTGCTACTAACTCATTGGCTTCTTGTTTGATTGCTGAAAATTCTTGTATTCCTGACTTGACCAATTTGTTTATGTCAAAGGCAACCACAAATTGATTAATGAGTTGCCTAAAAGAGTGGATCGATGCTTCTGGAAGTTGATAGTACCAATCTAGAGCGATACCCTCTAAAGTTTTCAGAAACATCTTTGCTACCACCCCATCCCAAGGAAGGAGTTCTCGCACTACCATGATGTAAGCATTGATATGAGAGTTGGGATCACCCTCTCCTTTAAATTTTGGAAGCTCAAGGAGAGGTCGTGGTACTATAACTCAACGAATGTTGTAGTCAAGAGGCTCCTTTAAATACTCAAGGTATGTTCCTAGGAGGGTGTTATGTGTAGAGGATTATGTTCCTCCAAACATTAGCCCTTCAAGTGGAGCTTGTTGTGTTTGTTGAAAGGGTATGCTAGATTGTTGATATCCTAAAAAAGTTGGATGACTAGATGGCGTCATGTGTATGTTTTGAAGATTAGGTGGGATCATTTATGGTTGATCTTGCATCATAGAAATCCCACCTATTTGATTGAGACTTGTCATGTTGGATTGTGAGGGCAAGGGAGGCCTGGATGCTTTGTTATGTGTGTCATACGAATGGGAGTTTAGATGAGGGGTATTTTGTGTTGCCCCCTAATTTGATTCAATTTTATCAATGCAATGATTTCCATGTGCCCTAGGTTTTCTTGAATTTTGCTTTGACAACCATTTCTAGCTTCAAGGGTCCTGATTCGTTCGACCAATTTTTCTGAGGCATGTGAGTGAGGCTTTGTCTGGTCTTTGAATTTTTCCACCTTGAGATGGATTGCTTTGCATTGGGGTTTGAGTGACCCTATTTATTTTTTCTGATGACATTTCACATGTTGTGGACTTTTTATCTTGATGTACTATGTGGAGTGATTTTTGTACCTCCTAAGCATCTTGTATGTTATTTTCTTGACAATATACTTCATTGTCCATGTCGATGGCCATTTTTCTCTGTCTTGATATGGGTTCATAATCTTGATGGATCTTAGATTGCATATTCACATGTTGTGTTTTGATTTGGTCAAAGTTGTGGGGATTTTGTTGGATCTCTTTTGGATTTGTGATTTTACTCAAGGGGACACTCCCTTGGAATTTTTGGATGAAACGTTGTGAAATGCATAAAAATGTGAAAGAATCCATCTTAAAAGGATTTGTTCTTCACGTCATGTTCACCAAAATATGTGGTGAAGCTAACGTCATATGTGACAATGATGATGGAAATGAGATCCACACAATGGGAACGCAAAAAGCATAACCAAGAGGCTTTGCCTTTCATGTCAGGTTCACCAAAATATGTGGTGAAGATGATGGTGTATGGTGATGAGTAAATATATGAAGTTGGAATGCAAAACTATTTGTCTTAGAAGGATTTGTAATGTTCACGTCATGTTCACCAAAATATGTACGCTCAAAATCGTGACTCCGGTTGCATGGGGCTATCAGGTTAGATTTCAGCATGCACACGGACCCTTCCCTCCTTGCCAAGGGGTGATCCACCATGTCACTCTCGCTCATGTGGAAGTAGCCAGTCGAGAGGAGGTGAGACACGACAGGGTCTGGCTCATTGGAGAGCTGGACTTCATGGAGAGGGGTCGTCAAGTACTACGGCCTTTGTTGTTGTGTGCTAAGTTGAATGTTTCATTCGATTATAGTTGTAGTTGAGATAACCCTATGACCCAAAGGGTTACTAGTTTCTCTTCTCCTGTTGGGGTTTCTTAGATTCCACCTCTGTGTGGGAAAGCAGTTTTGTTCGTTTATGTCCTCTTGTCTTTGTATGCGTAGAATGAGTTCTCGTTGTATCTAGAATTGTCTAGTTTCTTCTAACAACAAGAGGACAAATGGGTCTCCTTGTGGTAGAACAAATGTTTCTTGTTGTGGTCATGGATTGATTTCTTCGATCTCATTATGGATAGCCCTCACCCACTCTCCTCTCACTCCTAAACACATTTGTGAATCAGGATAGAGGTTGATGTGTGATTACTAACCTTAACTAGATTTTAGGGTTTTGACCCAGGGTTTAGTTGACCTAGGGTTTGACTTGTGTTTTAACTTGTTTTTTCCTTGATCAAGGGTTTGATTGGATCATTTAACCGTGGTTACCTCGTGATGGTATCGAGGGTTTGCAAGTTTGTCTATTCCAGGGTTTCTATATGCATGCAAAGCTAAATGATATGCAAACATATTTTTGTGCTTTTTTTAGTATTTGGAAATGAAAAGTACTTTTTAATCTATGAAAGGGAAATATGAATGCAATCTAATATGATGTTTCCTAATGCAATCTTAATCTATATTTTTTGGGTTTTCGATAGTTTTGAAGTAATCTAATCTAAGAAAGGAAAATGCTTCTTCTAATAATCTAGATCTAGAATTTTGAAAACAACTAATATAACATGCGAGATCTAATTATCAAGGAAAAAGCAATGATTTACAGTTCCCAAGAGCAAATTTGTTTTTTTAATTATTTTGAATTGAATAAAACAATGAAGGAACCTAAGAGAAACAAAGATTTGTGTGACTCCACTACCCTCATAAATCCTTGATATCGGCAACCTCGAGTCCTTTTGTAGCAGCCGGAGATCCTCTTGATGACAAAATGACACAAAGAAGCAAAAAAAAAGAAGCTTTGATGAAGCTTGTATGAGCTCAATGAGAGCTTTGGTTGAGCACAATGGCATAGAATGAAGCAGCGTAACGTTGCTTGGTTGAACAATGAATAAAGCAAAAGGCACCTTCGTCCTGTAAGAGCATTTGAATGCTAAGTTGGAGAGCAAAAACTGGCAAGAGCTGTGTGCATAATAAATTTGCCTCCGTGGAAGAGATTTGAAGCTATGGAACAATGAAAGCTTTGAAGATTTGAAAAACTAAAGAAAGAAATGAAGAAAGAGGCTCAAAGGCCTGTGAAGAAGCTTGTGAAGATGAGAAGAGTATTGTATAACTTGCTCAACTTGGAAAATAATGAAGAGGTGGGGTATTTATAGATTGGAAGAAGGGATGAGAGGTGGAATTGATTGAGAAGTTAACTCAATTGATTGAAGAGTTAACAAGGATTGATTAGGGAGTGAACTAGGTTGATTACCTAGTAAACTCAGTTGATTAGATAGTGATAAATCAATAATAACTTATCACTGAAGAGGAATTGGAGTTGGAAAGATGCATGAGATTGATTGAGAAGTTAATTTTAGATCAAATGGAGTTAACTATGCATGTGTGGGTCCATGAAATAGTCAACTCCATATTAGGCATCAAAAATCATTCGAACTGGAAGAAAAACGGGCGAAAACGGAGCTAAAACGAGTGAGAACTTGAGTTTTTTTTTTGCGGTTGAAAATGTGATAGGGTCGCCCCTTTTGCTAGTAGGGTCACCCGGGAGAGATCTTGCAAATCACTTGGGTCACCCGGGGGAGATCCTACAAATCACTTGGGTCGCTCGGGGGAGATCCGAAAAGAAAAGTGTCTGGGTGAAAATGCATGACGGGAGATGATAGAAGAGAGGAAAAGGAGGTGTTCTACCTCTGAAAATAGGTCAATTATTTGCAAGAATCTAAATCTCCACATGCACCTGTAGGATCTCCCCGGGGAGATCCAGAAATAATACGGGGAGATTTGGATTGGTTGAGTGAAACTAAAAACTGAAAGTGGGAGATGGATAGGGGGGACCTCTAGAAGGCTTCTAGGGGTTGCAGAGGATGAAAAACATAGGGGAAAGGTGAAAACTCACCTACAATATGCTCACAAGACTTATGAACATGGTCGAAAGCTCAGAAAACACAAATCAACAAGTGTCGCAAAAGTGTCAAAAAACATATAAAATGGGAAGAGAAAACAACAAAGAGGAAACAACACAAGACAAGAAAGAAGACACGTCATCAAGAGGTCTGCTTCTTAGAGGACATTATTTCACGCTTACATGTACATGACAAGGATTGAAATCATCATAGGGGTCCTCGTGGAGGCTGTACATGATTTTTGTGCTTACAGTGACTGTCACAAATCTCAAAACAGATAATATGTACCTGTAACAAAGATCGGTATGTTTAGGATCCCAAGTGTTTTTGATATTGTAAGGCCTTTAGAATGTGCTTTATGGTTGTTTCTATGTGATGCTTTCTACCTGTAGCTTTTTTAGCCTTTTTTGTTAAGCTCAAAACAACTTATCCTTTTAATTAGGAAAACTTGAAAATATTTTATTTACAATTGCGATCTGAAGGAGCTTTCATCTCATAGTTTACTTGTGTATGTTTCTTATTGTAAAAGATTCTAGATTGCAATTTTGCTTTTGCTTTTGGCTAACAATATTAAAACTACCAAATCATTACCATCATTCGAAAAGTACTTCCAACACCCAAAATTAAACACTAATTTTTTTCTTTCAAAGATCCTCTTAATGACTTCCATTCGATAGGTGAAAGTTGTTTCTTTTCCTTTTGCTTAATTCAGATCAGATGCATTGATATTTCTGTATGTTAGGATTGTATTAAGGGTCGTTAATGTTTTTTTTGGGTGGTTAAGCAACCAAAGACATAATTGGATTTATTTCGAACGTGACACTTTTTCAGGATGGGCACTTGCATTTAAGCATTCTACTATGTTTACTATTTGTTTCAATGGGAGTTTAGTCTAAACATAGTATCTTTCTAAAGATGGGTTAAGTAAGATTTATTAATTGTATTAATAGGATGACTGGCTTTTAGTCTACAATATTGAAACAAAGTAGAGTACAAATAATTTAGCAGTAACTAAACACTTTACTTAAATATCATCCATATCAATGGTCAAATAGTTAATAGTAATTTTACACCTCATTTACAATAAAAAGCAGTAAATATTTGTCCAAATTTTATTAGCCAAAATTGACCTTTGACTATTGAAGTGGATGATATTTAAGAATAGTCGTAATAGGACTACAAAAGAATTGAATCCTAGTTTTGATGTGGCACTTTTCCACAGGTAAATAGTTGTGTTTTAAGTAATCCAATGTGCCCATGATTTCTTTCAACCAAGAGCTATTTTAGAGCTGGCACCTTTTCAAGGATAGTCAAAACATGATTTATTAACCATATAAACATGATAACTGAGCCTTAGTTTGGACATGGTACCCTTTTAATAATGGACACTTGCATTTAAATGGTTAAATATGCTCATGATTTGTTATAATGGCACCCTTCCAAGGATGAATGATTTAATTGGTAACCCTATTAAGAGGTAGAAATTTAAACTGAAGTCAATCTCAATCAAAAACTTCCCATCACCATTATACTATAGTTGGATGGACATTTCCTATTTTTATTTTATTTTAAGTATATTATATTTCCATTTCAAATATAAGCTAATCTTATAGTTATATAATTATAAACCTTATAATAATAAAAATGAATCTATCATAATTCATATTTTAAATAATGAAAAGAAGATAGATTGGTTCACCCTTGAACTACCTAAAAAAGTAGTAAATGCTATTAGAAGATTCTTTGTGATGACCGAAGCATCAAAGTTAATATCCATTGACTTGATATTCTCATGTGCCACACAAGAAAGAAAAAAATATTTTTTAAAAGAAATTATAATTTCTAAATTATTTTTTCAACAAATTTAGTGAAAATAAAATACATATGTAGTCATTAAATATACATGTATGTTTATCATTTTTACTTTACTATTAATTAATTTCATTATAGAGATATTTTGAATAAAGAGTTTATTTATTTTTAGAGTTTTGAAATGACTCCTAATTTTATTTTTAGCTTAAATTTAAATTCTAATTTGGTTCTATGATTTTTGTAGTTCTTATCCATGGAAAAAAGGACAGAGAAGAAGTCCATCACATAGAAAAAGGTCATGATTGAGAAATCTCCAAAAAAAAAGAAGGTTCATAAGGTTGAAAAAGAAGGTCCCTTAAAAGTTGAAAATGAGAAAGGTACTAACAAAAATAAAAAAGAACAAGTAGACCTTCAAGATCTACTTGTTTAAATTTCTCAAGGAAGTCACATTGATATCAATATTTCTAGCAAGGCTATGGGAACTATGAAAAATTTATCAATGGCATCTTTAAGAAAATTGCTAGCAAAGCAACCGACTTTTCTCAATACAACAAGAAGAACATAATCAATATATAGGAGATTCAGACAGCTGTGAGGCTCTGTCTTCCAACAGAACTTGGAAAGCATGGAGTCTCTGAGGGTTTAAAGGTTGTCACCAACTTCATCAATGCTTGATCTTCTTGTCTCTATTTTGAATTAGGGTTTATCAAATGTTTTAGTGTTAGGGCATTTAGTTTGTTTAAAGGGTTGTAATCCTTAAGTTTTTTATAAGGGAAATTTTCAGTAATTATTATCTTATATGATGGTTTAAAATAGCAAATAAGAGGATAAATAGTTGTACTAAAAGCAACATCTATGGTGTTTAATGGTACATTTATGTAACCCCAAATCATAAACATTATTTATGAAGGGATTTTTGGTTTTACATTATTGAATATTAATATTAAAATTTTACATTGGGAAGCCAAAGCATTTGAATATTGTGTAGTAAACATTATCCTTTGCTAAGTTTCACTATGTTATAAAATTACACAAAATATCTTAAAACCTAACTATTTTAGAAAGCCAAGTAGGAACATAAAGAGTCCAAAATAGTAGCAAGACGAATATTCTCCCACATAATAGGTACAATAATTATTTTTATACACACAAACACAATCCATACAAAATAATTTTTTAAACATACACAAACACACTCCACATAAAATGATAGTTTAAGTACATTCATACACAGTGCAAAAAATGAATATGTTAAAGTACTTTCAAACACGCACACACGTGCATGCAGATAGAATTAATGCCAAAATTCTTTCATACACAATCTACACACATACTGAATACCAAAGTTAACTTTCAAAACCATGCACACACAATGAAGGCCAAAGTTCATTCAAAAACATAAAGTAAACATTATTGAAGTTTGAAAGTATTTTTATACATATACTTCACACAAAGTGAATGTCAAAGTATTTTTCTTAGGGTTAAGTTTCAAACACACGTCCACACACACAAACACACCCACTTTAGATAAAGTGAATGCTAAAATTAAATGTCTTACACACACACACACACGAGCATGCACATAGAGTGAATGCCAACATTCATTCACAAACACAGTGAATGCCAAAGTTAACTTTCAAAACCATGCACACACACCGAAAGCCAAAGTTAGTTCAAACACACAAAATGAACATCATTGAAGTTTGAAAGTATTTTTGTACATATACTTCACACAAAGTAAACATCAAAGTATTTTTGGTAGGCTTAGGGTTCAAACACACACACAAAGATGCACTTTAAACAAAGTGAATGCTAAAATTTACTTTTCACACACACACACACACACACACACACACACACACACACACTTTAGACAAAGTGAATGCCACAATTTACTTCTCACTGACATGCACTTCAAACAAAGTGAATGCCAACATTATTTTTTCACACATGCACATGCACTTCAAATAAAGTAAATGCCAAAATTAACTTTTTACACACACACACACAGAGTGAATGCCAACATTCATTCACATGCACAGTTGAATGTCAAAGTTAACTTTCAAAACCACACACATGATGAAAGCCAAAGTTAGTTCAAACACACAAAGTGAACATCATTGAAGTTTGAAAGTATTTTTGTACACATCCTTCACATAAAGTGAACATCAAAGTATTTTTGTTAGGGTTAGGGTTCAAATACACACACACGCACTTCAAACAAATGAATGCCAAAATTAACTTTTAACACACATACACACCCGCTTTAGACAAAGTGTGTCAAAATTAACTTTTGACACACACACACACACACGCATGTGCATGCACATAGAGTGAATGTCAACATTCATTCATACACATAGTGAATGCAAAAGTTAGCTTTCAAAGCCACACACATACAATGAACGTCAAAGTTAGTTCAAAAATACACACACATGTACTTCAAACAAAGTGAATGCCAAGATTAACTTTTCACACACACACACACACACACACACACACACACACACCTATTTAGACAAAGTGTGCCAAAATTAACTTTTTGTGCACACACAGACACAAAGTGTATGTACATAGAGTGAATGCCAACATTCATTCACACATTGATTAACATTATTGTTAGGGTTAGGGTTGGGATTAGAATTAGGGTTAGGGTTAAAATTAGAAATAGGGTTAGGGTTAGATTTATAGTTAGGATTAAGACTAGAATTATGGTGAGCATTAGGGTTAGAATAATTAGGGTTAGGGTTAGGGTTAAAATTAGGCTTAGGCTTAGGGTTATGGTTAAAGTTCAACTTAGGGTTAAATTTAGGCTTGGGGATAGAATTAGGCTTCGGGTTAAGGTTAGGGTAATAATTAAGGTTAAAATTACATATGGTTAGGGTTAGAGTTAGGATATCTCAAATTTTGTAAGATTCAAGAATGGTATCATAAATCTACATTGTAGAGTTCATGTAAAAAAATTTACAACATTCATCAAACACGTCTCTAAGGCATACTTCAAAAGGTATTATTTTAAAAAGAGAGTTGAATTGCAAATATTTTCTTCCATCCTTTTAAAATTATGCATTAGAATTAAAATGATCAACTAATCAAATCATGATGATACATTACGAAGAATAGTTACACTATACATATCAAAATGGCCAAAACATATAAAGAACAGTGCATATCAAAATGTACATATATACTATTTGGTGATAGGCCTATAAATATTTATGTCTATCAGCGATTTGATAGCACCTTTGGTGCTTTTACTAGTTAATACACCTTCACCAAAAAAGAGTTGAATGGTATAAAGGCACACCCCAAGAACACATGAGCATAGCCCTAAATAAACTAAGAAACAACAAACATCACAAAACTTCCTTCCACACCGGAAATGGAAAAGTAAGCGTGCAAAATCATAAAATGAATCCAAACCTTTAAAAATCGAAAAAACAAAAGCGCCAAACCCAAATTAACCTTCGTCCAGAGGCTGTTTTATTTTAGACAACGGTTTGCGCGCACACTTACAAAAATTTCACATTTGTCATTTCTAAACGGTTGGAACAGGGATCGAATCCCCCCATTTACTTACACACCCTACTGGTACGGGTTCGAATCCTGGCGGCCTCTATTCCTTCATAGCGCTCCAAAAACCTCACAAAAACCCTGCGAGCTAGGGTTTGGAACAACCTATACAGAATAAAGAAGGTAGGGTTTGGAACAGCCGGTACAGAGTAAAGAATAAACTAAAAACTAAAAACCCTGCGAGCTAGGGTTTGGAACAACCTATACAGGGTAAAGAATCCAGATCATGGCAGACCGCAAGAAGCGCCGCGCAGATGCAGCGGACGAAGATGACGCAATCGCGGTACGCAACGATCAATCGAAAGCCGCCCTGGGCTTCAAGAAGCGGCTGAAGCCCGATAGTGCCATCCTGGCCTCCATCAAAGAATTCTCCAACGCAGCCAAGCAAGAAACCCCCGAGACTCGAACCCTAGCCGACCTGAACCTCCCCCACGCCTGCCGCGAGGTCATCGATCTCGACGGGCAGGCCGTGGAGCGCGAGATCGAAAAGACGGTTCTCCAAATCACGCGTTCGATCCTCGCCGGTCACGGCTTTGGCTACAACGTCCCTGTGAGAAGCAACACAAATCAACTCTACATCCCCGAGCTCGACCGCATTGTTCTCAAAGACAAAGCATCCTTCCGCCAGTTTGCCAACGTCTCGTCTGTCCGCAAGACCGCCATTACCACTAAAATACTCCAGCTCGTCCACCAGCTCTGTATGAAACAGATCCATGTCACCAAGAGAGATTTGTTCTACACCGACGTTAAGCTCTTTCAGGACCAGGGGCAGTCTGATGCAGTTCTTGATGACGTGTCCTGTATGCTGGGGTGTACCAGGTCCAGTCTGAATGTTGTGGCATCGGAGAAAGGGGTTGTTGTAGGGAGGTTGATTTTTAGCGATAATGGCGATCGGATTGACTGTACGAAGATGGGAGTGGGCGGTAAGGCTATTCCCCCCAATATTGATAGGGTTGGGGACATGGAGAGTGATGCGCTCTTCATTTTGCTGGTGGAGAAGGATGCTGCATTTATGAGACTTGCTGAGGATCGCTTTTACAATCGCTTTCCCTGTGTCATTGTCACGGCCAAAGGCCAGCCTGATGTGGCTACCAGGTATCCATGATTTTAAGAAAACTTGAGTTTTATTTTTTAACTGAGTGTATCCATGGTTTTAAGAAAGCTTGAGTTTTTTTTTTAACTGAGTGTGATCTGAAATGTTCATGCAAAATAATCTGTAAGACCATCAGCGCTTGACACACATAATTTTTTTATAAGTTTTATTTGAAAAGTAGACAAATTTTGAAAGAAAAATAAATGGGACGATGTTCTTCTGGGACAGGGTAACGCAGATTGAGAAAGCCTGGAACTATAAATGGAAAAGCTTGTTTTTAGAGAAATTGCGGTAAAAAATCAATTGTGAAGTGCAAATGTTTTCTTTAAAAAATAACCCATTGACAAACATTATAGGCTAAGTTTAAGTTTATATTAAACTTCAAAAGAAGAAACCAGTTCATAACCGCAGACCTTGCTGAATCGCAGATCTTGGTGATAGTCAGCACTCTCACTGGATTTCGAAGTGCATTCATTTTTTATAATTCCTTTTGGAAAAGCTTGTTTTTAGAGAAATTGCGGTAAAAAATCATTTGTGAAGTGCAAATGTTTTCTTTTAAAAATAGCCCATTGACAAACATTATAGGCTAAATTTATATTTAACTTCAAAAGAAGAAATCAGTTCATAACCGCAGACCTTGCTGAACCGCAGACCTTGGTGATAGTCAACACTCTCACTGGATTTCTAAGTGCATTCATTTTTTAGAAATCCTTTTCCTATTTTACTTAACATTTTTTTGGATTTGCTAAATACTCCCTTTTGTTGTGGGCATCCTTTGGCTCAGAGATATTCTCTTCTGTCAGGTCTTACACCCAGCCTTATTTGCTGGTAATATCTTTTTCCTAATTTACATAGGGGTAACCTTTGGCTTAGCTGCCACGACCAAAGGTGCATGTCTTCCATCAAATTCATTGAGGACTTGCAATTGGCCTTGATGTTGTCAAAATCTCTGTCAATTTTATTCAGCCTTATCTTTTGGCAAAATTTTGTTCTAATTTACTTGAGATTTTGGCACACCTGGGGCTTGCACACTTTTTTCAAAATCTTGTTCTAAGATTTTGGTATATTCCTTCAAATTCACCTGAGACTAGTACTTTGCCTCATCTGTGGAAAAAAAGATCTTGTTAATTTACTAAGATTTTGGTACACCCGAGACTTGTACTTGACCTTGTCTGTTGGATCCTGTATGTTACCAATTTTTTACACATTATCATGTTTCCTGGGACTTGAAACCGAGGCTCTGCAATGAAAGCTCCAATGCTTTTACCACTTCAGCTCACTAGGTTGTGACACTTAAGATTTTGTATATTGTACAAATTTGGAAAGGGGAAAATTGTTTCTATGCATCTTCATTTTTAGATGACAATTTGTTTATGTAAAAAATATTAAAAAAAAGGCAATTGATGAAATTTAGCAACTAAATTTATATTAAACTACAAAGATAAGAAATCTGTACATAACCAGATCTTGTTGACAGTCAGTATCATAAATGACAAAAATAATGGGAAGAACATGGCCAAATCACTGTCATTTTGACTGCAAAAGGAGTCCAGCCTATATAACCATCAGGCATTATGATTTTAAGGATGCACACATTTTTAGAAGTTAAGAAATAACAACAGTTTCATTTTTCTAATTAACTTTTTTTTTTGGACATTTGATAAGTTTATACGGAGTTATGCAAGTTTGGAGAGAGAGAAATTTGTTACTATAGAAATTGAAGTGAATTTTCAATTTTGAATTCAAAATTGTTTTTGGAAGGAAATTAACAGAAAAAAATTCATTGGCGACTAATAAATACTAGTCACTGATGTTTTATCAAACTTGAAAGGAAGAAGTCAGTACATAGCCATTGAGAATTTCTATAATGTCTCCTTCCATATTTCCAAAGTGCATACATAAAAGAAGAACACAGCCAACCCTGCATCATTGTGACTGGAAATGGTCATCCCTATCTGGCCCCCAGCTGTGGATCATTTTAAGGTAATGCATTTTTTCTATTCATAATTCCTGGCAAATTATTTTCTAATTTTGTCCTTTTTTCTATATTGAACTTTTAAATAGGAAAATAGCCTGAGACATCTGCAAGCAGGCTTCTCCCTTATTTGAAAAATTCAGACATAATTAAGTCCTGTGAAGAACATTTTACCAGGTGGGCTTTAAAGGAACCACACAGAAACTGGGCTTAGTTCGATGAAAGAGAGCATCCATATTTTGTCTCTTTCCAAACTATAAAATTCTAAATTTAATCCAATTACAATACGGAAACCTCTTTTTAAGCTAAGGGAGTAGCTATACTTTAATTCTTTCGTTTGGCATATATTCTGTTATAAAAGGCCAAATGTATAATTTATTGTACAAACATAGGATTCCTTGCAAAATTGTTCAATGGTACCTTCCGGCAGAGCATTTCCATGTATAATTGCACCGTGGCTTCACAAAGTAAAGAATTCCCACATTCCATCCAGCAGTAATGCATTAGCTTGTTTAGCCAAAACCTGTATACCTTTCCTGCAATACTAACCATGATAATGCTACACTACAAAAAATTTCAAGGAGATACTGAACTGTTCCTTTTATGTATCCTTATACTCTGTTATATGCAGCTTTGAAATTGTGCATAAAAAGCAGGGTCAGTTTGCTCATAAGTTATATACAAGCATTTCAATTTAAAACATACCGTGGTTTCCTTGATCCCCAGTGTGGCCTGAAAACATTCTCTAATATTTTTCCATTTGGAACTCTTAGTTTCTTAAGTTTGGTAATATTAAACTCATCTTTATCTAATTTCTTAATATATTAATTTTATACATAGTTTTTAGACAATTTGGCTAATTTTCACATAATAAGATATCATTTCTTTTGAATTTGAAGATAATCTTAATTTTCAAATGTCAATTTTTTTGAAAAAATTAAGAACAGTAACCAACAGCTAATTTTATACCTACAACCAGGTTATTTTTGAAGAAGATGAAGACAGAATTGAAACTGCCAGTTTTGGCTCTGGTGGACAGTGACCCTTACGGTCTCAAGATTCTGTCTGTTTACATGTGTGGGTCCAAGAATATGTCATATGACAGTTCAAATCTTACGACGCCAGATATCAAGTGGCTGGGGATTCGACCCTCAGACCTAGACAAGTACCACATTCCTGACCAGTGTCGGTTACCCATGACAGAGCAGGATATTAAGACTGGGAAGGACTTGCTTGAGGAGGACTTTGTGAAGAAGAACCCTGGGTGGGTTGATGAGTTGAATATTATGGTAAAGACTAAACAAAAGGCTGAAATTCAAGCGTTGAGCTCCTTCGGTTTTCAGTATTTATCTGAGGTGTATCTTCCCTTGAAGATTCAGCAGAGGGATTGGATTTGAGGTCAGTAATGTCTAAACTTTCAACCCTAATCTCTGAACACTCATTTTATCTCCCATCTTTTGTTGGAATTAGGATCTAAAGGCCTGTAAGCATTGATATCAGAAATAGGTACAATATTTTTTCCAAGCTTGAAAATGTAGTGTAATATCCAACTTTGATCCTCTATATCTTTCTCAATGCATTTTAAATACGTTCTCTGTTTCCAATCCTTTGCAAGTGATGAAAGTTAATGATCATTGGAATTGGCAATTGTTGTCTATCTCATTTTTAGATGTGAAAATATCTGCACTATGTTGTGTGAATCTGTATTGTAGTTTATCAATTTTGTATCTCTGTGGCCATGATAGTTTGATTTTAATTTTGATTCCCTTATTTGTATCTATTTGGCAATGATAGTTCAATTTCAAATTATATTCCCATGTATGCGGTGAAAAAAAGTAATTTCTGTCCGCATTTGTGCACTAAAATTAGCAAACGAGATATTTTGTATACCAGGGGTTTGAACCATGTTTATGTTAGTCTTTCACATAAGGTGTATGCTGCAGATGTAATTCAAGGGTGTAGAAACAAGGACAAAATACTTGAGCATACAAGTACTTCTGAGTTGAATTTTCAATACACAAATACTCATGAGAGAAAAATTTCTTGTATTTTTAACTGAAAATGAACATACGCCAAAGATGATAAAAGTCAGATATACCACAAGAGGGTTTGTTCAAACTTTATTTATTGTAACTCTATCATCCCATTTTATACTGCTAGTTAAAATGGTAAACCATTTAACTATTAGCCACAATGAATAATCTTGGCTAGTTGACACATGGTGAACATGTTTATGGATAATTGTCTGTACAAACATACTTTTACAATCTTAGAATTGACAAATACCTTATGAATACAATCATTGACATTATTATTTTCAAATATTGACACAAACAAAAAATGTTGGATAAATTGCAGACATCACCCTCCATGCATGCTGCCTCTTTTGTGCAATGACTCATGATTGTATCAAATAGAAGCATTCATTTTCTGGATGACATAATGTCCGTTAACCATGCATTTGGGCTTCAACTTTCTTTGGGCCAGCCTTCTGTGTTGTCTCCTTGGTTGACATGTAGTGTTTCTCTCTGTTGATTTTGAGTCGATTTCAGTTATTGCCTTCCTACCTTCTGAGACTACTGAACCCACAACCCCTTGCCCATTGGGAGTCTATATTTCTTTTATGTTTACAATCCTGCAATACACTCTTAATTTCTTTCAATGACTGATGAAGGAGGTGCACGATTTATGATGAAGATTTTCAATTCGTCAGATCTTCAACATTAAGTCTGATGCTGATTATTTTCAAGACATATTCTAAACATGCATCTTTAAGGAAACATAGAGATAATTGTGGAGGCTTTATAAATCATGAGTAAAGGACTTTGAGAATTTGGATTATATATGAAACAATCATGCCCATCTCTGATGCCGACAAATGAATTTAATTTTATTTTATGACAAAAGCTTATTATAAATGTGGTCTTGGATGGTTTTTGATTGGAGAAAAACTTTTAAAGGCCACTCTCCTATACAAAGGATAATATACGAAGCAATCAATAGCCATCTCTGATTTGACAAATAAATTGAATTTAGTTCATGACGAGAGCTTCTTATGAATGTGTGGTCTTGGATGATTTTTCACTGGAGAAAAACTTTTAAAAGCCACTTTCCAATGCAAATTTTTTTTATACGTAACAACAATGTTTAACACTGAACAGGGTTTGTTATTAAGTGGGTAAATATTTATTTCCCTCAAAATGCTGTTTTCTAGACAAACAGATGGATGAGTATTTGAAGTCCTACCATTGTCTTCATTTCCACATAGATTCCCAAGAAAACATTACACCTTTCAACTTGGAAATCTTATCAAATTTCTTTATTTACTTTGATCAAATATATAGAACAAAGCAGGCTAAGTGTGGCTGTGGAAAAATAAATATTTGGCTTGGTGCCATAAGGTCTAGTGCAAGAATATCTCATTTTCCTACATACTAGCCAATGGCTACCTATCAGATTTTGTAAGAGCGTTCACAAGGCAAATTGGGAAAATGACAGGAAGAATGCACTTTGTTACATGATCTTCTAAACATGGATAATATTTCAAATTCACATTTTAGTTGCTTGCTTATGGGGGGAAAAGTTGAAAGGAAGGACAAGTAAATATGAAGAAAACGAACCAAGTGATAACATTGATGCTCTTGATGAAGAGCAATAGGAAGACTATTGATTGTAATTTTGTATCAATTTGACATTTGATATCAAATTGACTCCTTAAAAAACCTTTTTGTTGTAGGTATCCTTGAAGGCCTTGCTCTTGGTGCCTGCGTAAGACCATTCAAGGCCTTCTTTAATCTATAAATATAATGTTCTTTAGAAGGCATTTCAAAACCTCTAGGTGGTGAAACATACACTTCCTCATCCATATATCCATTAAAAAAGACACTCTTTACATCCATTTGATAAATTGTCCAACTTTGTTGAGCTGCCAAAGCCAAAATCAATCTAATAGTATCCATTTGTGTTATAGGTGCAAATGTCTTAGTGTAATCAATACCTTCCTATTGAGTGTACCCTTTGGCTACCAATCTAGCTTATCAATTTTTCCATAAGATCTATACTTAGTTTTGTACACCCTTGTACGAACAATTGCCTTATCAGGAGGTAGCTGAACCAAATCCCATGTGTCATTCCTTTCAATTGTTTCTATCTCACTGTTCACTGCTTCAACCCACTCTTCTTTTTCTTGAGCTTGTTCAAATGTTTGTGGCTCAGTACTTTCCATGATTTGAGTCATCAATGCATAGTTCACTTTTGCTTGCGATCTTGTTGTCATTTTCTCAAAATTTGAATCCAACATAAGAGTTGATGGATGAATCTTTTCTGTCCTCCTTTGATATTTTTAATACTTTCTTGTTTTTTCTACTAGAGGATTCAGGTTGATTTTCTTCTTCTTCTCCTTCAACTTCATCAATCACTATCTTGAAGAGCACACGCTAATATTGGGGGGGGGGGGGGGGGGTGAATCAATATTAGGACAAATTTGAACACTTATTTCAAATATGAAAATACAACTTCAAAAACATCAAGCAAGCTGCATATGTAAGAACACAGAAATTACGTGGAAAACCCCTAAGGGAAAAAATCACGGAAAATATTGCTTTTATTAACTTCTTAACAAACTGTAGGCAACAACCCACATAAGACACCAATCTTACAAACGTGAGCTCCAACTTATTGGAAGCACCAACTCCCTTTGAGCACCGACTCAGTATGAGGCACCGACCTCCAATAAACTCTGCTTAAAAAAAACTTCTCTGTACTCTACTCAATCTCTCTTCATAAATCTGCACTTCATTTTTTGCTCATCGACCTCTATCTCTGATTTTCAATCACAAAAAAAAACTTCCTCTCATAAACTGCATACTCTTTTCATGCCTTCATCATTAAACACTCTTTTTAGAAAACAATTAAAAAAAAAAACTGCTCATAAGGCGCCCAAAATACTAAAAAATGTTTCCTATTTTGTTTTGTTATCATCCATGAAAAACTTGAAGGATAAAACCTTCTAAAACTGGCGCTGCATTTCTGTTTTTAATTTACAATTAAAATCCGTATAAAAAAATCTTCTTATCTTGGTGCCCACATCAAACTGCTTTTCTTATCCAAACTTATCCAAAATGAGGCGCCTATCTTACTTCAATCTGATTTTCTTTCATTCTGAAGGTGACTTGATTTGCTTTATAAAATCTTATCTGTTTTTCTTCTTTCGACTTATCTTTCTATTCTCATCTATTTCTTTTCTTGTCTTATAAAGTTGTTTTTAAAATCTTATCTTATGTCCTTCTAAAGATGGCGGCCAGCTTTATCAGATTTGCTTTCCTTTCTTAAACCTTATCAAATCTTAACAAAAGAATTGTTTTGCAATGCTTATCTTTTTCATGCTTGTGGTGGCGCTGATTTCTTTATGTATGCTTTAATTTCTTAAAGCTACTTTTATCCTTCTATACATGGCGTTTATCCTTCTACAGATTTGGATATGTAGCATCGTTTTCAACATTGTATGTAGCATTGATATGCAGGTTTTATTCTGTATCTAGGTGTGTATAGTGCAGCAGCATCAAACACTAGATGAAGTCTTTCTAACACAACATGCATCAAGCTTTGACATCTTTCTAACAACATGCATCAATTTGACATCAATGACAATTATTTAACAATCTCCCCTTTTGTCATTGATGACAACTTCAAGTTTACAAAACTGAAACTGCAAACTGAAACTGCGTCCCCTGTCTTTGATTCTCCCCCTTTGACATCAATGGCAAAGGAGATAATAACTCTGCAACTTCTTCACACGGAGCTAAAGAATATGACAATTATAAGCTCCCCCTTAATCAATACTCGTCCTTACTAATAGAATGAGTGTGACATCACTCCCAACTTCTTCCTCAGGTACTCAAAAGTTTCCTTTGGAAGCGGCTTGGTGAAGATATTTACAACATGTTCTTTGGTGGCAACATATTCTAACTTCACCTGAATGTTAGCAAGTTGCTCTTTCAAAAAATGATACTTAATCGGAATATGTTTTGTCCTGGAGTGCATAATTGGGTTCTTTGAAATATTAATTGCACTCGTATTGTCACAGAAAATAGAGATGGGATGATCAAACTCTACCTTGATATCCTTCAACATCCGCTTCATCCATAGAAGTTGTGTACAACAAGAAACTGCTGCAATGTATTCAACTCCAGCTATAGACAAAGAAATTGATTCTTGTTTCTTACTCAACCACGAAACGAGATAATTTTCGAGAAAGAATGCACCTCCACTCGTGCTCTTTCTATCATCAACACTGTCGGCCCAGTCTGCATTTGTGTATGCTGTGAGTGTGAAATCTTCACCTCTTGGATACCATAAACCGAAATCCATAGTACCTTTCAGATATTTTAATATCCGTTTTATTGCATTTACATGAGTCTCCTTTGGTGCAGCTTGAAATCAAGCCACATAACCAACAACTTGCATAATATCTGGGTGTGTAGCTGTGACATACAATAAACTCCCAAATCATTGACCTGTACAAAGTTTGATTAGCTTCGGGAGATTCATCGTCCTTGTTTAACTTGCATCCTGTAATCATGGGGGTACTCACAGGATTGCAGTCTTCTACCTTGAACTTTTTTAGCATTTCCTTAATATACTTGGTTTGAGAAAGAAATATTCCATTAGCTGATTGTAATATTTGCAAACCAAGAAAATAAGACAGCTCACCAAGCATTGACATTTCAAACTCACTCTGCATAGTGGGAGCAAATTCTTTGCACATATTTTCACTGTTGCCTCCAAAGATGATATCATCTACATAAACAACAATTAACATGTTATTACCTTCATTCTTGACATAGAGGTTGCTGTCCGCAAAGCCTCTTTTGTAGCCTTGCTGTTGCAAGTATTTGTCTAGTCTAGAATACCAAGCTCTGGGTGCTTGTTTCAAACCATACAGTGCCTTCTTTAGCTTGCATACATAGTCCTGATTTTTTGAAATAATAAATCCATCAGGCTGTTCCATGTAGACTTCCTCCAAATTCCCATTCAGAAAGGCTGATTTTACATCCATTTGAAAGACTTTGAAATTCTTGAAGCTTGCAAAAGCTAGAAACATTCTTATTGCTTCTAACCGAGCAACAGGTGCAAATGTTTCTTCAAAGTCAACACCCTCAACTTTTGCGTATCCTTTGCACACAAGTCTTGCCTTATTTCTTATAATTTGGCCAACTTCATTTAATTTATTCCTGAAGACCCATTTAGTTCCAATGACGTTCTTATCTTTGGGTCTTAGAACAAGTTCCCAAGTTTTATTCTTCTCAATTTGATTGAGCTCTTCGTCCATTGCTTCCATCCAAATTTTGTCCTTACTTGCTTCTTGAACACTCTTTGGTTCAATTTTGGACAACAAAGACGTATCTTCATTTTCTGAATAATCTATCAATCTTCTTGTTGCTCTTGGCCTATCACTTCTTATTATCAGATCTTTTGGATGATTTCTTTGTATAAATTTAGGTGGTGTCTTTGTGGAAGCTTTTGATGATGTCTCAGAAGGTGTTTTTGATGGTGTCTTTTGTGCAACTGTTTCAACTGCACCTCCTTCTACACTTTCTTTTGTTGGCAACATAGTCAAGAGACACTGCTGATATGATGTTGTCATTGATGGCAACAACATGACATGTTTGAAGACAATTCATGAGACAAAGGTGTGTACAGTATTTTGGTCCGGAAAGATTAACTTAGCCAAATTGACTAAGTATTGATAGCACATTGAGACAGTGATAGTAATTCAGTTGGTACTCCTCCGCAATTGAAGATATTGTCATGCGGTTCTGGTATGTTACTTTCAACTATCTAGTGAAGTCATGATTCAGTGTTCAAGTGCTGATTTCCTCCGGAAGTCATATGGTGAAATGTCTAAGTTCGAGTGAACAGAGTTAAGTCAGAAATAGTGTAGAGTACTTAAGTAACTTGGTCCGCATTCCTCTGCTGTTGCATAATTTGTCTTTTGGTTCTAAGGCAACAAAGATACCTATGATGACTACTTAAATCCAGAGTTATAGCTTCTGAAGTTTTGTTGATCATATTTTACAAGGTGTTATTTATTGGCTTTCAGTTTGACAGTATTTCTTTGAGACAGAACAACAATTTTGAGATCCGCATTTATTTGTAGTTGAATATAATGTTCTGCGGTTCTAAAGGTAGGATAAGGGATCAATAATGAATCACTAACAAGGATTTTAGAGTTTCATAATGATCACATTTGAAGCTATGGGCCGACAGATAAAGCAACTAAGTATGTTCTTAAAATTAAGGCCGACACAGAAGGTAAATCGATATGTGATGAAGGTATAAGATTGGAATCATCAACCCAAGTGGAAAAACAATAGTTCTAGACTCATATGAAGAGTCTTGCTTGATTGATTAGATCCGCATTGTTGTTTGGGCACAATAGCAGGCTGACAAGGTATAACTTGAATATACAAGCTTTATCTTTTGCATGCCGACCTAGTTTGAGGAAATTCTTGAATCGAATATATATACTCGATAGATTTCGGCTTTGGAGGTATGATTGTATATGTGAATAATGCGAATTCAATGTGTGTGCGATCTAAGGCAGTTTTGTGATCAGAAAAGGATAATAAGGGTAGAAAAGTAGAGTATATGTGAAACAGAGCAGAAAAAGCAGAGTAGACAATATGAAGACATTTGAGTCTGTATATTGAGCTGTAAATGGAATTGCACCTCAACATTTTGTAGATGCACTTGTAGCAGTATTCTTCTGGCAGTGAGCCATTCCTTCTCTATCCTCTCTTCTTTTCTTTTGGTAGTGAGCCTATTGCAGTGAGCACTTCTTTGGACAGTGAGTCCTTGGGCAGTGAGCCTTCATGTAATTCGGTATTGCTATCATAATATATTGTGAGCTAACACTCACTATGGTTTTTCCCTTTTTGGATTTTCCACGTAAAAATCTTAGTGTCTATGTGTTATGTCTTTATGGTTGCTATTCTTATGTTTGTTTTGCTTTCATGTAATTGATTGTGGTAAATGGATTAATAAATGTGTGAAAGAGAAGTTTTACAGAATACTGATTCACCCCCCTCTTAGTATTCTTTGTGATCAACATCTTTATCTTCCTTGAACTCCTCTGAATCTAGATCATCTACCTCTTGTATTTGTTTTGGAAGACTTTTATCTTCATCAACTTTAATGTTTGCACTCTCAACAATTTTGTGCAAGTGTTTAGCATAGCATCTGTATGCTTTACTCTCTTGGAAGAATATCCAAGAAAAATTCCCTCATTTGCTCTCGAGTCAAATTTATCCAGATAGTCTTCATCTTTTCTAATATAACATGGACTACCAAACACTCTGAAGTATTTTATAGTTGCTGGCCTACCTATCCATAACTCATAAGGAGTCTTGTTGCTATTGAGTCGGATTAATCCACGATTCTGAATATAAACAACGGTATGAACTACTTCTTTTCAGAAAGAATCAGGGACTTTGGACTCATTCAACATGCTCTGAGCCATCCCTTGAACCGTCCTATTTTTCCTTTCCACAACACCATTTTGTTGTGGTGTTCTTGCAGCTGAAAATTGTCTTTTTATTCCATGCTTTTCATAGAAATTATGGAATTCACTTGAAGTGAATTCTCCTCCTTTGTTTGATCGAAGACATTTAATCTTCTTTCCAGTCTCATTCTCCATTAAGGCTTTGAATGCCTTAAATTTGTCAAGAGCTTCTGATTTTTCCTTTAAAAAAGCAACCCAAGTCATTCTTGTAAAATCATCAATTAATAGCATAAAATATCTTTCATTTTGCTTGCTTCTTGTTCTCGTTGGCCCACATAGATATGTATGAATCAGCTCTAGAGACTTTGAAGTAGAATACTCCTTAGATTTGAAGTTTCCTCTAGTTTGCTTTCCCAATTGACATTTTTTACTGATTATATTTGAAGGTTTTGAGAGTTTTGGAATATCTCTCACTGCTTCCTTGCGGCTGATTTTGGCAAGATTGTTAAAATTTAGGTGCCCCAATCTCTTATGCCACAACCAGCTTTCATCTTCTTGTGACATGCAACACTTTTCACTTTTGGTGTTGTTAAGAATATAAAGATTGTTGCTTGCTCTACTAGCCTCAACAATAGATCTACTTTCTTTGCTTATTTCACACCCTTCAAAATTGAAAGTAAGAGTGTGTCCTTGGTCACACATCTAACTCACACTCAAAAGATTGTTTTTCAAACCTTCAACAAATAATACATTTTCTATTTTTGTTCTTCCATCTTCAAGAACAAGAGTGCCTTTATTTGAAATTTTGGCTAAAGCATTATCACCAAATCTTACTGTACCACCATTTGTTTTCTTCAAGGTAAGAAACTTTTGTCACCTGTCATATTACCACCATTTGTTTTCTTCAAAGTAAGAAACTTACTTTTGTCCCCTGTCATATGTCTCGAGCAGCCACTATCATATACCATGTATTGCCTTCATTTCATGCATGCAAGGCTGTTTGAACAATCATAGAGTTTTCTTTTTCTTCTGCTTTCTTCTTTCTCCGAACCTTTTTCTCTTCCTGCTCATTTTGTCTAGGGGGTTCTGCAAAATTACTTCTACAAACATTTGCAGTATGACCAAAATTATTGCACTTGTAGCACATGATATTGACATTCATTAAAGGAGAAAAATAATTTCTACTCATCAAACCTTGACTTCGGTTCATATTCCATGCATGATCATTTCTAGGATATGCTCCATAATTCCTAGCTTTGTGACTGAAATTATTTCTTGCATGTACTCTACAATCCATGGCCCTATGACCAAATTGACTGCATGAAAAACAATAACCATAAAGGAAGTTATTAAACCTGGTTATTTGTGCTTTGTCTAAATGGAAGAGATTTTTTGAAGCCATCATTTTTAACTCTAGAATATGTACTTGTTTTTTGGCTGTCTTTTACCTTATTTCCACCATTTTTAAGACTTTCAGCATAGCTTGTTTGTTTTTCTTCATTTGATTTAACATTCTAGGTGCTTTAGAATTTTGACCTTCTAAAAATCCAAGACCACTTTTATTAAAAGTAGGCTTTTGTGCATTGATGATCTCACTCAAAATTTCAGAACTCTTTTCACCCTTCAAATTTATATTTGCTTGTACCACAACTTTATCTAATTGCTTCCTCGAGGAAACAATTTCAGCTTCTAATTTTTCGCAGTTTTCTTCTTCTATTTTCAAGTGATTTCTCACTTCTTCAATTTTCTTAGCTTCTTCAATCTGAATTTTTAGATCTATAATTTTCTCAGCTTCATCAAAATCTTGTCATATTTTATCTGTTGATTCCTTGTCTTCTTGAAGCTGCACCTTCAGTTTAGAATTTCTCTTCTTAAGCTTTTCAATCTCGTTATAGGCAGAGAAAAGCTCTTTTTCAAGATCTACTCCTTCATCTTCTTCATTGGTCTTATTTCCAGAATCTTCCTTATGATCACTATTTTCTTCTATACCCATGAAAAGTATTTCTTCTCTTTCATTGAAACACTTGAAGGGTAGCTTTCCTTTGTACTTTCCCGATCCTTTCTTCATTCTTCTCATGAAGTGGGCTTCTTCATCATATGAATCACTATCACTCGATTCATGTTTTTGCGTTTTTTCTTTTCATGAAACATTGAATGCAACCTCCTTTTTAGATGTTTGACCAATGGTTCTCATCTCATATGCAGTTAAAATACCATGCAACACATCTTTAGTTAGATTGCTAAGATCTTGCATCTCTTCTATTGCAAAAACCTTTGCATCAAATCGCAAAGAGAGTGACCTTAGAATTTTTTCAACAATTTTGGATTCATCAATCTCTTTACCAAGGCCTTTAATAGTATTTGATATCTCATCCACACGAAGTAGGTATTGAGCAAAAGTTTCCTCTTCTTCCATTTTGAGGCTTTCAAACCGTGCTCTGTAAGTTTGTAGCTTTGCCTTCTTAACTTTCTCATCTCCTCGATAAATATTTTTCAATTTATCCCATATCTCTTTTGCAAATGCACAATGCATCACTTAAATGAATTTAGATTCAGACAACCCACAAAGAATGGTATTCTTGGCCTTAGCATTACATTCACTAGCCTTCTTACCAGCAACATCAGTTGGAGCAGTTGCCGGAGCTATGTAACCATCAATCATTGATTGCCAGATGTCAAATCCAAGTGCACTTAAGTACGTCTCCATCCTTATGCTCCAGAAAGCATAATTTGTTCCATCAAATAAAGGTGCCCTATTAGTGGAAAAACCTTGTCCATCATTACCAGCCATCGTGTGCTTCTCAGGTTCTACCTTCAAGCTTGTAAGGCTCTTTTCCGAAAAAACCGGGCTCTGATAATACTGAGAAGGGGGGGGGGGTGAATCAGTATTAGGACAAATTTTAACACTTATTTCAAATATGAAAATACAGCTTCAAAAACATCAAGCAAGCTGCACATGTAAGAATACAGAAATTACGTGGAAAACCCCTAAGGGAAAAACCACGGCAAAATATTGCTTTTATTAACTTCTTAACAAACTGTAGGCAACAACCCACATAAGACACCGATCTTACAAACGTGAGCTCCAACTCACTGGAAGCACCAACTCCCTCTGAGCACCGACACAGTATGAGGCACCGACCTCCAATAAACTATGCCAAAAAAACTTCTCTGTACTCTGCTCGATCTCACTTCATAAATCTGCACTTCATTCTCTGCTCATTGACCTCTGTCTCTGATTTTCAATCACAAAAAAAAACTTCCTCTCATAAATTTCATACTCTTTTCATGCCTTCATCATCAAACACTCTTTTTAGAAAACAATTAAGAAAAAAAAACTGCTCATAAGGTGCCCAAAATACTAAAAAATGTTTCCCTTTTTGTTTTGTTATTATCCATGAAAAACTTCAAGGATAAAACCTTCTAAAGCTGGCGCTGCATTTCTGTTTTTAATATACAATTAAAATCAAGATAAAAAAACCTTCTTATCTTGGCACCCACATCAAACTGCTTTTCTTATCCAAACTTACCCAAAATGAGGTGCCTATCTTACTTAAATCTGTTTTTCTTTCTTTCTAAAGGTGACTTGATTTGCTTTATAAAATCTTATCTGTTTTTCTTCTTTCAACTGATCTTTTTTTCTCATCTATTTCTTTTCTTGTCTTATAAAGCTGCTTTTAAAATCTTATCTTATTTCCTTCTAAAGATGGCGACCAGCTTTATGAGATTTGCTTTCCTTTCTCAAACCTTATCAAAAGAATTGTTTTGCAATGCTTATCTTCATCATGCTTGTGGTGGCGCTGATTTCTTTATGTATGCTTTAATTTCTTCAAGCTACTTTTATCCTTCTATACATGGCGTTTATCCTTCTATAGATTTGGATATGTAGCATTGTTTTCAACATTGTATGCAGTATTGATATGCAGGTTTTCTTCTGTATCTAGGTGTGTATAGTGCAGCAGCATCAAACACTAGGCGAAATATTTTTAACACAACATGCATCAAGCTTTGACATCTTTCTAACATCATGCATCAATTTGACATCAATGACAATTATCTAACATACCTCTTTTCCCTTTGTTTCATTTTCTTTGGTGTATTCTGTTGCTTCATTAAATACCACTGCTCTACTTATAACAAATTTTTTTTCCTATTTTCTGATCCATGCCCAATGAAAATATATTTTAGTCCTTTATCATCTAGCTTAGACCTTTTTTCTTTTGGTATGTGTGTATAAGCATCACACCCAAATACTCTCAAATGTTCAACATTTGGTTTAATCCTAGACCATGCTTGTTCAAGAGTCATTCCTTTAACTACTTTTGTAGGACTCCTATTGAGAAGACACATTGTTGCGCATACTACTTCTGCCCAAAAACTCTTATCCAAATTCTTCTCTTTCATCATACTCCTTGCCATTTCAATGATGGTCCTATTCTTCTTTTTAGAAACTTCATTTTGTTGAGTATAAGAAGTAATGAGCTCTCTCTTGATTCCATAATACTCTCAAATGTTCAACATTTGGTTTAATCCTAGACCATGCTTGTTCAAGAGTCATTCCTTTAACTACTTTTGTAAGACTCCTATTGAGAAGACACATTGTTGCGCATACTACTTCTGCCCAAAAACTCTTATCCAAATTCTTCTCTTTCATCATACTCCTTGCCATTTCAATGATGGTCCTATTCTTCTTTTTAGAAACTTCATTTTGTTGAGTATAGGAAGTAGTGAGCTCTCTCTTGATTCCATAATTTCTACATAAATCTAGAAATTAGTTTGATTTGTACTTACCTCCATTATTTGACCTTGTCACTTTGATGTACTTACCATTTTGTTTTTCAACCAGCCTCCTGAATTCTACAAATTTGTCTTCTGATTTTGTAGCAAAGCAATATACCCATGTTTTCTTGAGTAATCATCAATAAGGTTAGAAAATATTTTAATTTATTCAAAGAAGGTGTTTTCATAGTGTCACACAAATTTATCTCAAGATGTTGCTTAGCTCTATTGGATTTACCAAATTGGAAAGCTAACTCTATGTTGTTTGCCAACAATACATTCTTTACACTTCTTTTCTGTCTTCAATAAAACGTAGCCTTTCAAGCATTTTTAATCTCGGGTAATATTAACCCACTAAAATTGAGGTGACCATATATTTAGTGCCAAATCTTACTTTCATTCATTTCACTAGACCTTAACGTTTAGTTTCCATGAGTGAGATAGAGAGGAAACATCCTATCACCTGTGATTTTTGCTCTTGCAACAATTGCATTCCTTTTTAATTTGTCTCTTATTATGCACTTATCTTCATCAATAGTCTTTTGATAATTTTGCTCTAACATTTGTCCAACAAGCAACAAATTCTTTTTGAGTGCCGAAACCAATAGTGTTTCATTGATATGTTTTACCTCACCATATTCTGTTGCAACTGCAATAGAACCCTTGCCTTTGGTTCCATGAGATTGATTATTTCTTAATACCACTGTATTGTGATTTTTTCATCCAAATTGATAAACAAATTCTCATTAGATGTCATATTATGAAGAACATCTAGAATCAATGTACCATACATTATTCTCACTGACATTTGTATTGAAGCAAGAAATAAACAAAATTTGTTTATCTTTGACATTATTGTGAGCATTTCTCTTTTTTGTTTTACCTTGTTTACTCCAACATTTTGATGTACAATGTCCAAACTTATTTGCAATGAAAGCATTGGACATTCTTTTTATTATTGTTTCCCCCATTATTTCTACCTCTTCCTTTTCTTATTCCTCTGAAGTTGCTATTTCTTCCTCTAAAATTATTACCTCTTCCTTTGAAACTATTAGATTCACCTTTGTATTCATTTTTATAGCTAGAGTCGCTTTTATTTTGATTCTTGAAGAATGTGTTTCTTTTTTCTCTTATGCTTGCTTTAGAAGAAAATGTTTGTTCTAAGCTTTCTTCATTACTTTTCATCCTTTCTTCTATAGTTAACAAAATTCCACTTAATTCATCTATCTTCATAGTTGTGAGATCTTTAGAAATCTCAATTGTAGAAACCACACCATAAAATTTAGAAATCAAGCTCCTTAATATTTTTTTAATGACATGCTTGTCATCTACAACTTCACCTAAAACTTTCATTTGACTAACTAGACCTTCTACCCTTGTTAGAAAACCATTCACAGATTCATTAACGGTCATCTTTATATTTTCAAAATTTTTCTTCATTGTCTGGAATTTTGTAGTTTGTGCACTTTGATATGCATTATTGAGCATTTCCCATGCTTGCTTAGAATGAATAGCACCACTTATCTTAGGAAAAATTGCTTGATTAATTGCACCTTGAATTAGAAATAAGGCTTCATTGTCTTTCTTTACATTTGTTTCAAATTCCTTTTTTTGTTGATCACTTAATTCATTAAATGCATTTATATCTACTAGTTCTACATACCCTATTTGTACAATTTCCCACAAATCTTTGGATTTGAGTAGGGTTTGCATCTTAATACACCAATAAATTATCCCCTTCAAAGACAGGAATTAACATGTTAGACATTAGATTTCCTGCCATATTGGCCATAAAAAAAATGTGCACAATGACTCAAAGCCTTGACACAAAATCTTGGGGAGATCTTTGCAAATGGATATTGTCCCTGTACCTTAAAATGGAACCCACACACAAAAAGATCTTTATATTATTATCTTGGTGATGGTGAACTTTCATACAATTTCAAATCAGAAGCTTTACAATGTGTCTCTATAAACTCAACCTTTGAAAAAATGCCTTCAAACAATACAAATCTCCTTAATATTTGAGACAAATTTAAATTGAACACTTTTTTCTTTCAAACTCCACTCGATGTAAGATTGTCTGCTAAACTCATGCTTAACTTCAAAAGGGAATAAAAAAGCATTAAAAGTAGATCTTCCACGTGGGAAGATAAAAACTTAAAATCTTTTAAATGTTTTAAACTTAAAACATGTAAGTAAAGGAGGGAGTGCTTAAACTAAGGAAAGCAATTTTTTTAAGACTCCTTCAAAAGAATTTGGTGCCTCCTCTTTCCACGGCCTGCATGCCTTCTTCCACGGTCTGCATGCCTCTTCTCACGGCTGTATACCTCTGCTCATAAACATGGGTTGAAAGAAGTGCTGTGCACTTGGTGTTTTTTTGTTTAAACGTATGAAGGGCATCCTCACAGTGCATACAATCATTCACCCCTCATGCTGCTCTGTTTTTTCAATCCAGTCACGTACAACTCACTCAACTAACACAGACCTCGCAGCTTTAACACAAATCATAAGAAATCAAGATCTCTCTTTCAGATGACTGGCTCTGATACCAGATGAAGGCAAACAAGATAACAATGGTGATCTGCTGATCACAAAACAAGTAAATATGCAAAAATCCTCAATTGCCTTGATAGAAGAAAAGACAGGTCATCTATTATATAGAGGTTCAAAATATGGATGACCATTATGGCACACAACCATATTCACCAATAACTACAATACTAATTGCATACAACAAAGTCAAGAAAGACAACTACAACATTAATAAGGCCAATGAGTATTAGTGCTGTCAAGCATTATTGCTGTAATTTTCATGAGAATCCAACCTAACATAGATCATCCACGATTCATAAAGTTGGTGCTTTCTCTTTGATGCCATCTATTTGTTGTATGAATGCCACTTTATATATTCTCTGCCATCAGTGTTCAATTCTATCCTCACAATAGTAATTATTAAATATTTCAATTTAACATTCTAGTCACATTTACAACATAGATCCTTGTAAGTTCTAAAATATACCTATAATACATCAGAGGTTCTATTCATCCACCACAATAAATTATTTAATTCGTTCATAACACACAGAAGCTATTAATTATGTTTAGTTAATTAAATCAAGTTGAACATCTGACCTACCTAGCAAGTGTTTTGGATTCAATCCGATGAATATAAGCTAATTTATAAAGGATAACTTTTTCTTTTAAGGGTTAGCTGATCTGTATATGGTACATGGCCTCTGAGTCTCTGGGAAGATGACCGGATTTTATTCATAGAACTCCATTTCAAAGCAATTTCAACTATGTTCTATATAAGATAGCTAGCATTGCATAAAGAGATTCTGCCTTTGGTTCATGTCCCGTTGTACAACCTGAACACCTAGACCAACCTAATTTCTTGAGCTCCACCCGTCGTGGACTGCTTACATATCCCTTCCCCAGGGAAACAAAGGAGATGCAGTTCTTTTTATATTTTTACTGATTGATTCCCATTGGCTAATTTTCTTGTCTCTGAATTTTATGTTAACTCATTTGATTACTCGAGCTCAATTAGATTTTTTGATTATTCATGGGTTTGGCTCTCACAATTGATCAGTTCAACTATGATCTACAAGAATTTAGTTGTCATGGAAATTGTATGACCAGGTTAGATTATCAACTAAGGATACTGAATACCAAAACTACAAGTCGTCATTTGCTCTTATCACATTGGGGTGAGTGTAATTTTAGGGTTTTACACATAAAACTAGGGTTTCAATTTGCAAACTAATTGGTATGGTTTTTTTATAGTCATCCATCTCATGATTTTCAATCAAATGACAACATACCAGTAGCACTTATATTCCATAAGTAATCACTTCCAAGTAACTATAATCTCAAATCGTTTCTTCATTTGATACATTCTTCAAATATAATTGAGTATGAAAGAATAGAACTTCTCGTCATGGGTTGTCACCTGACACTCTACCCTCACTCGTCTCAGACTCTTCTTCGTTGGATTTTTAATAATTCACAAATTAAAATTTAATTTATATTCTCATGAGGGTTAAATATTGCTACAGATTATATGGTTTAATCTTTGATATGGTGGAGTCTGTCTGGGAGTGCCTTCTGTATGTCTGTTTGCCGGTCAACCAATTTGTTCTCAGCAATTTGAGGGTGCTAAATTTGGTTGTGCTTCAGGTTTTTTAATTTCCTGTTTCAGTTCTTCCAATTCATTGGTCACATCTTCTATTTATTTTTGGATAAATTCAAGTTGATTGTATAAAAGAGTGAGGAAATTTACATTAATACAAAATCTCATCCACCAACATCATGTCTGAGCAATAGCTCAAATAGCTCAAAGGACATTAGTCATGTTCTCAGTTCAAGCTATAAGGTAACTGAAACTGTCATATGTTTCATTGAAGGCTTTTCAAACTACATGAAAAGCTTTCTCCATCTGAGCACGTCAGAGGGTTTTACTTGTGACAAGTAAATCCTGCTAGATTTGTATACAGAATTCAGACTGGCAGTTGAAAATTGATATCTATTCATAGGAAATCAATAGGCTGTGTATAATGACGCCAAGTGAGAACTTAACAATTCAAGCATGAAATGAAATCACAGGGAGCATAGTGCTTGTTTCTTATGCTGTCATCTATATTTGCCACTGTACTAAAAATGATATCATGTTTGGGAAATTGGCAAGAAGAGAAGGTTCATCTTTTATTGATCTTTCTGAGAACATGCATGAAATAAATTAGAGTTGAAGAAGCCAAGGAGACATTTAGTTGGCAAAAAAGCTCTTGCTAGTGAAACATTCGATGGGGAGGCACACCACTCACAATTATCACGAGGACCCAAGTGCCACATGTACAGATCTAGTCATTGATTCTTCCTTTTGTATCAGCTCCATGCCTCTTCCATATGGCAAGTGCTTCTGCCATATTGTTATGAGGCTAAGTCCCAATTGCCCAATGTCCTCTGCATCCCAGCCCTTGCTGCTCCAAAAGCAAGCAGGTTCCAATTTGGTACTGTTATGGGACTTTTTCCCCATTCATATGATTATGTATGATTCAGAACAAGTTCCTTTTATATAATTGGAAAAAAAGGAAAAAGGAATAAAATGTAAATAAAAGGATATGAAAAAGTCAATAACCCTTTAAGTTAAAAGGGGTAAAAAGTGAATAAGCTTTTAGATTACAGTAACCCTTTTATTATGGGAGTGATCGAGAAAAGTCTATTAAACTTAGAATCATGTATTTAATAGAACTCTTTTTCAAGGGTGTGTTAAAATGCAATTGAATATTTTAAGAAATGGTGTGAGGGTTAGATACCACACTTGAGATATTTTATAAACCCATGAGGGAAACTTCGAAGGCTATGTTTGAGATCACTTTAACCAAGGTGTTTTGGTGGGCTATGGGCATGGGAGAAGGGCGAGGGGGCACACAGAGTGTGTTCAACTTGAGGTACAGAGTACACACAGGTCTGTCCTGGCTAGGGCTATAGTGCATGGGCACATGCTGTGTTTGATTACACAATTCTTTCTTCAAATGTGTATAAATAATCAGGATGATATATTATTTACAGAAGAGTGAAGCTCTTAAATAGTGTACAATCAGATTATATACATAGACTAGATGTTTCTAAAATAGATTATAACTAATCTATACATGGAATAGAAACAATCTAAGTATGTTACACTAGATGGCCACTAAACTATCTAAATTTATTTTAATACCCCCCCCCCCCCTTAATTGTCAATCTATCAACAAAACCAAGATGCCCCCTAAAACAGACTGCCTTCCGAGGCAGATGGACGACACAAACAGAGAACAGAACCCGAGCACCGGTGTTAAGACACAAATCTCGAGGAATCTGAAAAAATCAGAATGGCCGCCTACCAAAAAAACAGACGTGCTGAGCGCTGGTCCTTGGTCGCCATGTGATCGAAGGCCGAAACTTTGAGCGCTGGTCAGAAGATGACTACCGAACTATAGGGCGAAAGAAGAGGAAACAAGGCTGCGTGTGCATGGCAACAACAGAAATGTCTCCAGATCGCGACTAGGCAAGAATTGCCCAACACGGAAGCCGCCGATCAAGAAAACAAAACCCCTTTCAAAGGGCTACGGAACAGGAACCCGCAAAAGTGGCTAAGATCAAGGCATTGGAGACCTCCGGAGACCACATCAAAAGATATTGGTTGCTTTGAGCGCGGATCACGAAGAAATGATGAACGGGACTGGTATAAACGGACGACACAAAAACCCACAAGAATATGCCACTACCAATCATCAATCCTTAAACGCCAAACAAACAAGCAATCAACAGAGGGTTCGGATGTTGGTTCAATGTGACCAGGAGTGATCAATACTCATTCTGCTGACGCCGAAGGTGCAAACATCAAAGACTCCTGCTAGGAATCATAAACTACAAAGGGCAACTAAACATAGAGTCGCAACCTTCAAATACGGCATGACCAGACCCTTTGCAGATGGTAGAAGAAACCTCCAAACATCCCGACTACTAAAGATCTTTACGCCGAAACCCAGAAATCGTGAAAAAAGGCGAGCATACACCACACAGATGAAATCGCGTCCAAGGTAAATCGCCAGCCAAGAAGAAACTCAACCTAGAAAAAGATTAAACCGGCGAACAAAGAAACCCTTGCAAGATTTTTAAATTGCCGAAAAATCCTTGCGACCTCTAGACACAGAAGAAATGCGATTACAGGGTGTGAAGATGGCGGATAATGCAGAAATCACGACTAGAAACAAGGAATCACGGACAAAGCACTAACCCTCGAACCAGATATGAAAACGTGTGACCAGTTCTTTCACCAGAAATATGCGCCCAAAACAGGTCTTCAGAATCGCGACCCAACCTTTGTGAAAGTCAAGAAAAACAGACGCTGACTTCCAGGAAGAAAGGCGCGACTTCCTTCAAACGCCGGTTGGCTTGGAATCACGAACTCCAGAAGACAAAACGTGAAATCCTGCTAGAAAAAGACCACAACCTCTGAAACACAGAGTCTTCTTATGAAAATCGCGACTTCAAAAAAGGAAACCTCAAAATTGGAAATCGCGTTAACGCAGAAAGCAGACAGATATGACCACCTGTATGGCGTCGTACGATCCGTACGTCGTACAGAATATGAAGAGCCCAGAAAAATTTCCTGCTATGATAACATGTAAAAATAATTAGGATGATATATTATTTACAAAAGAGGGAAGCTCTTAAATAGAGTACAATCAGATGTTTCTAAATATACAAAGACTAGATGTTTCTAAAATAAATTATAACTAATCTATACAGGGAATAGAAACAATCTAAGTATGTTACACTAGATGACCATTAAACTATCTAAATTTATTTTAATAAAGTGTGCCATAGCTAAGAGGGGCAAAAACCACAGAGATCTTGGGGTGAGAGTGACCTTTCTGGTGGTTGGACTCAGATAAGTATTACTTGACATTTGATTTGAAATATAATATTTGAGAGTTGATAATTAATATAGACTTCTGCTGTTTTAATATTGAATTTCATAATTTAGATGTTCAACAACGTGTTTCATTAAATATTGTTTTCTACATAAATTGAATACCTTACACATGTATTTATATGTATATTGTTCATTTTTAACTGGGAAATTAGCACGTTATAGGTGCATTCTTATCTATCAGCATGTTCCAAATTTAAGCTATTCCACGTTTATTCATTGCTTCTTCTATATCCATGTTGAGATTAAATATTCTTGAGGACTTATTAAATTTAAATTATATGATTAAAATTAATTTCATGCTATTCGAAGTGGCAGTTATATGTTGTGAATGCAAGCAATAAAAAGTTTATAAATGGTTTGTGTGACATTGTTTCTTTTATTGATTTTACAGTGAGTTTCTTCCTCTGCTTAATGCATCTCTATGAATTTGGTTGCCTGGTTTAGCCAGTGGGTATAGTTCGCCTAATGTTGGAAAATCCATGTGGCTATTTTTTATTTATTTTGAGCTTCATTGCTGTGACTGACGAACATTCTTCTCACTAAAATGTGTCTGTCCTTTCCAGCAATCGGAAGAACAATTACACTGTACTCGGACCGGATATATCTGCAAAAATAGTGACTGTCTGCACGTGCCCAAAGAATACCATTCTTTATGCAAGTAGATTCAAGCAAAGGTGGAGAACAATTACTGAACTTATGACAACAGCACATGATGCAATATGTTTGTATTGTATAAAGTTGATATTGTAAATTTGAAGTCAAGCTCCATTCTGCCCACACTGGCATATCTGGGTGGTTGGTTCTTCATATCATGGAATGTGACCTGAAATTATTGCCTCAGCAAAAAAATACATTTGAAGAATACAACTCGCCAAAGCACTAGCTGGATTACTGAAATAGGTCCTTATTATGTAAAGATCATTTCCAACAACATTTGCCATTTCCATTATCAAAGAGATGGGAGGCACACATCACAATGATGTTATAACTGACTACCGTCTCTTATTAATCAGTGATAATGCAAAAAAAACTGATATGGCTCTTTCTGGCAGCAAGAACTGATTTGATCTAGATCAGCCCTCTATTTTGGATATGATGATGATGATGCATTCATGAGAATGATGACTTGATATGTCTTGTAGACGAGATTGTTTGTTCAAAATATCACCATAAAATTTGGTATGGGGATGACATAATATTCGCTATCCTCCCACAATTGGACTTTGGATTTGATTTGTCTTATAGTGGAATACTGAATTATAAATAAAATAGCGAATGATTATAAACACGAACTTGAAATAAAAACTTTTAGAGAAAATAGAAATTGTAACATCCATTATACCAAATTTGGTTAATCTATGCCACGTCTTTAATTTATTTACATGGTTGTTTCCTTTTTTTAATTATTATTTCAGAATCCACGTTAACTCCCAATATTGAATACCACTTAATGCAACGAATTTGTGACCCATCACCAAACCTTCTTGTTATGCCACATTGTTAGTTTGAAAACTTGTGTGAAGCAAAGGCCTTGACACTCACTCTGTATTTTTTTATCATAATGCTAGACCTAGAGTTGACTAGTTACTCGTGGCAGCATTGTCAAAATTGAGCGTGCCCCAACCCATCTTAGGAGGAACCCATTGGACATTGTCTCGTTTAATGAGTAGTGAACTAGAAGTTGAGTCCACTTTCTTTCTTCAATCTCCTAATGTCAAAGTGCATTATGGTCATTTGGGGCCAATTCTTTGGTGTTCGTGAACGACTTGTTTAATTCCAATAAGAACTTTAGAGAGAAGGCGATCATTGCCTTGAAAGATTCTATTATTTCTTTCTTTCCATATCATCCAATAGACCATAGTTGGGGTTAATTGGTATAGCTCTTTTAGAGCAACTGAGTTAGATTGCATTTCCTTAACTTGTAGTAAGATCAACTAACTTGTTTGGAGTAATTTGATTATAGTCGAAGGAGTTGAGAATTTTTGTCCAAATCTCATAGGAGAAAGGACAATTAACTAATAAATGATTAACAGCTTCCACGGTGGACCTATAATTTAGATATGAACATACTTATGAAAAATCCTCTTTGGAGGTTGTCTTGAATTAGAATTTTCCATTACATTGCATTCCACAGGGAAATTGGCGCTTTGGGCATGGCGTTAATCTTCCATATGTTATTCCAAATCTGTAAACAATGTGCTAAAATTCACATAGCAATAACTTTATAGTCTAATTTGATTGAGCATTGCCTTGAGCTTGAAAAATTCCATTAAAACTTATTTCGGAAAGTTGTTCGACTGAAAATTGGTGACATCTTGTAAGTGTTTCCTTTTCCGAGATCATTGAAGCGCCTTCAAATCTATCCATTTTTTGGACTTAATATTTTGTCAGTAGGCTTCTTATGCGAGCATTCACGCCCCGAATTAAGATTGTGATTTTTTTACTGTTGCCTAATTTTTAGCCGATAGACTTATATGCGGGACAGTTTGTCCCGGAAAACGGTCTCACGCCGGAAAGTTGTCAGCCTCCGGCCTGGATTTCCTCTTTCTGGGGCCGGCCGTTCTTTTTCCATCAGTTTTGTTTTTCGATCATTTGTTTATTACTGAAGTGTACACCCGATCAGTTCATGTTTGCCAGCGACAAGGGGGTTTTGGAAGAGGGTTTGGACATCCAACAAAGCATAAAAGAGAGGAATTTTGAGATGCAACAGCCCTCGTAGACATTTATTGCAAAATGTGGAAGCATAGAGAAGACCCGTGAACTGTTTGACAAAATGCCTCAAAGAACTGTGGTTTCATGGAATGCAATGGCTGCAGGATATGCACAAAATGGATTTGTTTAAAAAGGTTTAGAAATTTTCAAGCAAATGCAAATGGCAGGTGTAAAGCCAGACTCAACAAACCTTTGCCAGCATCCTCCCTGCCCGTGCCAAAATGGGAACATTGGAATTTGGAACACGGTATGGACCTCTATCAGAGCATAATGAAACGGGGATTTTTGTTCGCTAAGGGAGAGGGGCCAGTAGCTGCCCACCCTAACTTTGCACACGTCAAGCACATAGCTAGACATATCAAATTTCGATGATTTTTTTTGGGTTTTTCCATATGCGACCGAAGAGCTTAAAGCTCTTCTTTCGGCTTCTGGGACATTTCCCTATAGGATGCGTTATGTGCACATGGGTCGAAAAATGGTCATTTCAACATGTCGCCCCATACATCCGCACCGATGTGCTGGTAACCGCTCGCCATCACATTTGTACACTTGTCTTAATTTCATTAGTTAATTTATAAAATGTATTGGTGCATTTGTGTTAATTCATTTGGTTGGTATTTTACATGTATTGGTTCTTTTTAAAAATTTAATTGGGGGGTCAAGTGATTAAAAACATAGTGGTTATTGGGGTGTGGGCGGCAACTGGCCCCTCTCCCTTAGTTGGAAATACTCTGGTAGACATGTATGCAAAATGTGGAAGCATAAAAAAAGCTCCTGAACTGTTTGACAGAATGCCTCAAAGAGATGTAATCTCATGGAATGCAATGATTGCAGGATATTCACAAAATGGATTTGTTGAAAGGGCTTTCACAACTATAAATCGAACGCAACTGCATTTCTTACAGCTATGTACTATTTTTTAACATCATAATGGCACTTGTTTATCAAAATAATTTGCTTCAGTTTATCATTCACTTAATACCTAACCATCACGTTGTCCGCATTGAAAGCTGTTTCCAAAAGACCAGAGAGGCACCATGGTACTGGAAACTGCATCACAGTAATTAGAAAAACTACAGCAAAAGTTGTTGAAAATTGACGTCCTTTCTTTTCCTTATAAATCCTCATTACCTTTCCTCCTTAGAAAGTCCCAACAAAAGCTACCAAAAACGATGAGAATTCTGCAAACTCATGACGCGTTTCAAATTCGTTTCCACGTGGCCGGAGCTCCGAGAAGCATGCAACACAATTGAAGTACCCCGTTGACAACTATAGACCACCAAATAAAGCCAGCCTATATTCTTACAAGATTAGTGGCTGTTATTTCTGAAAGATTGTGTAGAATTAAGATTGATTTAGAAAGACAACTCGATACTAATATAGAAGTGTCCTAAGAATATGGAAGTTACAATTGATGTATTAAAAATTGTTATAAATTTAATAAGTAATAATATATTATACATCCTCATAAAATGGTGGTGTGGTGGTGTTTGGATTTTGCAACATTAAGAATTATGTATTTGAAATTAATAATCAAACAATCAAATCATTGTTAAGAATAATAGGTCCACAAAAGGGAAGAATTTTGACATGTTGGAAAAATCAAATGTTACATTTTTGTCACTCTAATAGATTTGAATCTTTAGCAACTAATATACCTCCTTTTAACATGAAACACTCTTTAATTTTTTGTGAATAACCAACAAACAAAGCCACACCTCCTCTTCATATAATTCAATTTTTGCATATTTTGCATTCTTTCCTCTTCCCTTATCATAATTATATTCAAATAAAAATATTTTATTATATTAAACAATAATTTAGAAATTTTGATATATATTTTGATTATTATTTTTAAAATGGCTTTCAAATAGAACACAATTTAATTTCTAAAAATTATATAAATTTTTTAATATTTAACAATTGTATATTACATTTCATTATTTGTGAGAAAGTTATAACTACTAACTAATTTTAATCTCCAAACGTGTCCACATTTTTTGCAAGTGCAAGTGTTGTTTTGTATGTATTGTATTTACTATTTTGATGGGAAAGTATATAATAATAATAATAATAATAATAATAATAATAATAATAAAATAATATAATTCCCGGGATACATAAAATAATATAGTGAAATTTTAGGAATAAATTATATTAACATTAATATATATATATATATATATATATATATATATATATATATATATATATATATATATATATATATATATATATATATATATAGGAGTATTATATTTTAAAGCTATATATTTAGATTAAATGTATTATAAAGTTTATTTTTATTATTTAGTTATATATGAATAATAGACATGAGATTTAGTATATATATTATATAATATATTTTTTATAATATAAACTATTAAATTATTATAATAAATATTATAAAATTGTATATTAATAATGGCCCCACCAACCAAATACAAAAATCAGAAGTGACTTTGGATCATGAGTGATAGATACAGTTAAATTACAATACAATTAAGATCATAAATATATTTGAATTAAATAGTTTGAATAAAAATAATATTATACTAATATTGATTAAATATTTAAAATTTTGTATACAAATCATAATTAATTTATAATATTAATTAGATTATTACTGAGAAATGTAGAGGCCTATAAAATTAAAATTATGTGAAGCCAACCAAAACGGTGTACTACAAGGCACCTATATTTGTATTAAATAGAATTTAGAACATGATGCTAAGAGGGCATGACAACAATAAATAGGTTCTTTACTTTCAAGTGTAGTCAAATCTATGGTATCATTTTTGTCTTGACTGGCAAGGACTTGGAATATAACATCTCTCTTGTCCACGTGTGAATTTGTTGTATCTTGGTACACTCCATCCACGACTATGATAAACTATGAAACAAATGAATAAGGATACAAAGAGTTATTTTATTTTGTTTACTTAAGATTTATTTTATAGTTATTTTATTTAATTTTATTTTTGAAAATGCCACCAACCATTATTTGGGTAATTTTTTTGTTTTTTTACTTTGAAATGTGTATGCTCCAGGAGAATACATTTGCACATTAATTGATGGAATACATTTGCACATGAATTGATGGAGACAAAGATGTGTTGTGTACACAGTGGACGACAACTCTATAGTCTACAAATATCGTACTATTTATTTCAAATGTTTTAAAAACTATTTTAAACAATTCATCCTATATATATACTCTATCATGCTTTCACATACAGTAATAATCTTTAAATATACTTTATTAAAAATATAATATCAAAATTAAATATTATATTAAATAAAATAATAAATATACAAAAATATTAGATATAAAATATTTACTAACTATAATATTAAATATATAATATTGTATATTAAAATGTATATAAATATTGAAATTAAAAACTAAACATTATATAGAATATAATATTATCTCATCAATCATTGTGTAATGTGGTTCTATGTGGGATGTAAACAAAATTTGTATAGACATTACAAATTATATATGAGTGCGGAAGTGTCCCACTCTAAGAATCTTGTTTTGTTTAGTGAGTGTTTTATTCTAGAAATTAGTTTTTAATATATTCCACTTCAAGAGGAATTGGAAAAGATAAAATTTAAAACAATTGGAAAAGATAAAATTTAAAACTCTTCATAGCTCGCACCACCACGTTTTAAAATTGTTGTTGTTCCAAATGTGTTTTGTGATAATAATCTTCAACCTCATGCTAAATAGTAATAACAATAGTAGTGGGTGAAAGTTCAGAGCTACGCCACACTTTGAGCCATGAAACAATTTCACCCCAAAATATTTTCGGCAAAAAAGTTTCTTCCAAAACGTGGCCCCTGTGTGACCATAAGAGTTTTGATCAAAACTTTTTCAACATAAACTACTGAATTTATATAATTTGATGTCAACTTTGAAAAACATATTCATTTATATAGAAAGTTTGGGGTGAAAAGGTTTACGGTGAAAGAGTTTTGATCAACACAAATTCAACTTCAACTCTAGATTTCTTCAACTAAGGGTATTTTCATGAAAATCTAAAAATGCCAAATGATTGCATAGATTTGTATTGAGCAAACCCAGAAAAGTGTCCATTGATGCTAGGTCTAGATTTGTGGATTCGTCTATAATTGATTCCAAATGGACTTTCAATGGGCCCAACATCTGCAGATATACTATGTAAGCTGAATTTGTTTTCGAATCATCAAAGGGATAGGTTCTTAGTAGGCAATTATATATATCAGATCACAAAGAGATATGTTATTAGTTTTTTATTTATTTCCAATCATCAAAGGGATATATTCTTAGTAGGCAGTGAATGTTTGTCAAATGTGTAGTATGGTTGGCCACTCTATTGTTGTTTGTTTGGGCATTGGGAGGAAGGAGCAGGTTTGGAGAAGGAAGGAAACTCCCTAAGGGAAACATGAGTTGCCTTCCTCAAAAAAGGTAAATGATATTGTGTCAATTTTTGTTTTTCCCATTCATTTTCACCTTTATGTTTTCTCTAATTATTTTACATTTTTTGTATTGGTTGTGTTTTAGGATGTAACTAAGCTAGGATGTATTGCACATATCCATATTGAGGAAGCCATAATTTTTTAAAATGTAAATGTTATTTTGTTTATGTTTAAATTTATTGACTTGGTTAAGTTTACTATATAAAATAATTTATTAAATGGAAAGCTATTGGAAGTGTATAATTTATTTCAGTTATATAGTCAATCAAAATGTTCTAATTTTTTTGTTTTAGAGTTTTTAAAATTTTATTTTTCTTAGATTTTAAAATACAAACTCAAACATCTCCTTTTCTTACAAATTATGTGGAGAATACTTGATTCTCTGGCCAAGTGAATATTATTTTCATAAATGAACACACTTTCTACAGAAGACATTCTTTTTTAATTGAGTATAAAGACATGGTTTTCTTATTGTTTTTTTATGAGCAGCAACAGTTGGGAACTAGCTGCCGCTGCCTCCCATTTGTACTTGCATTTGTTTTTTGTTTAAGCTTTCTCGTTGTTAAACTAGTCTCTTCAAAGTTGAATTAGCTCTATAGTATTAAGTCTCCAAATGTTTCGTTGACAAGAAATCTCTATTGGAAGTGTATAATTTATTTCAGTTGTGTACATAATTGGAAGTTTATTAAATGGAAAGCTATTGGAAGTGTATAATTAATTTCAGTTGTGTAGTCAATCAAAATGTTCTATTTTTTTTGTTTTAGAGATTTTTTAATTTTATTTTTCTTAAAAATACAAATTCAAACACTTGCTTTGCTTACAAATTATGTGGAGAATACTTGATTCTCTGGTCAGGTGAATATTATTTTCACATATGAACACACATTTTATAGAAGAAATTCTTCTTAAATTGACTATAAAGGCATGATTTTCTTATTGTTTTTTTAAGAGCAGCGACAGCTGGGAACCAGCTGCCGATGCTTCCCATTTGTACTTGCATTTATTTTTTCCTTAAGATTTCTCGCTGTTAAACTGGTCTCTTCAAAGTTGAAGTAGCTCTATAGTATTAAATCTCCAAATATTAGAATAAAGATGAGTCAATATTGTTTGCATAAATGTTTTTCCTACATGCTAAAATTACTTAGAGGCTATGAATTACATTTTAAGACACTCTCAAAACAACGGAGGCAACTAGATAGATACACTAGAAAACAAACATGGTCAACCATATAATGCAATGTGGTCTCCACCTTCCTAACACTTTTCAAAACGACACTACTTAGAGAAGAATAATGATTTCACTATACAATTAAAGTTTCAATAGTGCTTTCCACTCTTTGACTAACATGGGGCTAAAATATACCCCAAAACATATGAATCCAAAGGAAATGTACAAATTCGCTCCTCTTAAAGATATATGTACAAAATTTATTCAACAATCCGCTCGGTGTGTCCAATTTTGTGTCAAGGTTTGTCATAGTAGTAGTATGTAGTCACTCAAAATATTACATAGCTATTTATTACATAACAAAATGTAATTAAAAAACTATATTTCTAAATTGCAAAACATAGCATGACAGCTGATGCCATAGACAATTTCAAGAAGGATGCAGCAAAAAACTGACTACATAAATATATGCAAGATGAGCCACTATATTTTAAGAATTGCTACTCTCTTGCAATGCCTATAAATCACAATTACACTACCTTCCTCAAACAATACAATGCCAACAAGCCATGAAACACAATCACTTCTCAAAAAACATTTACTTTACAAATAGATACTCCCTTGCAATGCCTATAAATCACAAATTACTCTACCTTTCTCAAACAAGGCAATGCCAGCAAGTCATGAAACACAAACACTTCTCAAAAAATATTTAATTTACAAATGCCTATCGGCAAAACCGTTGCGCGTTCACCCGTGCAATTGCTAGTTAATTTTCATCACGGTAATTTTTGTTTTTTTAGCAACTTTCATTGACATTGTCGTTTGACAAGGATTTGTACATTCGTTGATACAAATTGAGTTTTATTGATCAATATTTAACCATCAAATACTGTTAGAACATTGAAGGCCAGGGTCATTTTAAAAAGTTTACTCAACTTTATATTTTAATTTAATTTTGTAGTGTAGCTTTATTTTAATATTTGTTTTATTCTTTTGTGTTTTATTTTTTAGTTTATTTTATTTAAGTACATAAATCACAAATAATTGAATTATTTATATAGTTAAACTTGTTTTTTTTAAAATTATTTATTGGTGTTGAAGTAATTTCAAGTGGGCATTGTTAAGATGTGTGAGTATGTGAGTGCAAATCTTTGGGCTTTTTATTGTGACTTCTTTTCACCCTTTTGACCTTCCCAACTTTTGTTGTTGTTCTTGTTTGGAATATAGGGTAAGGAATTTTGTGGTTTGAATCCTTTAAAATAAGAAACCTTTTCTTTATTCCAAGAACTTCTACTTTGAATGTTGAGGATGATGAGACGTGTAGTTCATTATGATGGACACACGACCTTAGACTAAAGATCACAACCTTTGTTCACATCCCTAACAAAGTTCCATATGACTTTAATGGCCTTTACTTGAGCCATAAACATCTCTCTACCTCTTGTTTCTAACTCATCTTCCCCTTCTTTTTTCCCCCCTTTATTATTTGATGCATATACTTAAAGCTATGCATGGCTACCTTTGTAGTGATGGGATTGATTTCAAACCACTATGATGTCAAGGATCCACACGTCCCTTTGAATTTCCTATCAACTCATCCATTGCACCCCCTAAAGGTGTCAATGCTAGTGTTTACGTCAATTTCCTCCCAATAGTGACTCAACTTGGTCCCAAAATTTAAGATACCTTCTTGCTTTAGATTGTCTAGTATATTGATGAATCAATGTAGAGTTCTTGTATCAAATGTCCTCCCAATTTTTTTTGGCCATTGCCTAGTTGCCAGAATAGGGCCTATTGAATGAGAGAGCAAGAAGAACACATTATTCCACATGGCCAATCCGAAGGGTAGAGTGAAGAACCATTTAGCTTCTTCTTTGTTGAAGTAATTGCCTCGTAACATCTTTGTCCAAGCATCCATGAGATTTTTATACATTCTATAGCCATTGTTTAGCACATAGCGCCATGTATGTCCATTTTGTATAGTGTAATCCCATTCCACCTATATCTTTTGTAAGACACTTTTTGCCATGAAACTAGAGGAAATCACTTATCACCTTTTTCCATTCAAGAAGGTTTAGAGCACTCTATTGTTGGATATGTGTTGTATACTTTGCATGTTTTACACCCCTTATAGACTATACACCTTGGCATGATTAGGGGTTGAGGGGGTGCAGTGTCGCCCCTTAGCTAGGGTATATAGGGGGCTAACAACCCCCAATGAGGGGTTGGAGGGCGATATCACCCAAAGAATTTTTTTTTTGGGTCCTTTATGGGTGGTGTTTTGGCCCACAATTTTCTAACAATTGTATTTGAATATTGGTTAGTAGTTTACTAGATTGATGTGCCCATAATATTCACACATGCAATAGAGTTAAGTATTGTTATTGTGAAATACCTTATTGTATTGTGAACAATTATTAAATTAATATAGTGAGTGCTAATTTGTTGGATTTTCTTGAAAGAGTTTCTTGGTGTAAAATCTTGTGCATATTGTGTGTGCCATTATTTCTCCCTATTGCATTTCAAGATTATGTTAGCATGTCCAAGGGATTGAGCTTAATTGGTTAAAGTACTGGGTTTTGGTTGTGGAGACAAGTTCAAATCCGGATATGGACATCTAATGTGGAATTCTACATGGTGACTCTTGGTCTTCCATAGTTGGCTTCTAATGTGAATGTGGTTTCTAATAAAATGGATTTCTAAGTAGTGACTCTTGGTCTTCCATAGGTGATTTCTAGTGTGTGTTCTTGTAAGGAGCTTGTATTAGTCTCTAATAAGTGCTCACAAGAGTTTGTATTGGTCTCACATAGATGCTTGTATGATCAAATTATTTATAAGTGATATTCAAGAGAAAAAATATTATGTTAGCATTGCTTCTCTTGCATAGGCTTATCTATTTTCTATTCATCTATTAATTTCCTTATGGATCTTCTTAAGGCTATTATGATGAACATTGATAGATTGGGATCAACTAGAGCACAAACTAAGTGAAAAATAACATTCCGACTAGTGAGAGCCATTTCACCTTCCAATTGATTATTTTGTTCTTTATCTTATTAATCAATCCATCCCACAGAGTTGTTTTTGCATTACCTTGGAATAGAGGAATGCCCAAGTACTTGTTGGGGAGGTTCATTTTGTAACCTAATAGCCTAGCTAAATAAGACCAGTCTCCTTTAAAAGCATTTAATGAAGGCAACTTTAGATTTGTCCTTATTGATGTGTTGACTCAAAGCTAACTCAATAGATCTTAAAATCCCTTCAATAAAATTGCATTTCTTGATTGTGAGATCTAAAGTAATAGCATTATCTACAAATTGAGTATGAGTGACTGACTCCCTAGGAGAGGAAGGCTTAATCCTTGAATCTCTCTTTTCTTGTGCCCCTTAGAAAGAGCTCTCCCAATCACCTTCACCATAATAATGAAAAGGGTGGACGGTCCCCTTGAGAATTGGAAGATTCCTTGGGGGGATCCATTCACTAAATGAAGAACATTGGGGTAGTGTGACATTGGTGCATCCAAGGCCCTCAAATTAGCGAAAACCCCAAATTAATCCAACACTTTGTACAAGACGTCTCAATTGACTCTATCTTGAACCTTTTGAGATATCTAATTTGAGCAAAAAGACTCAATTTACCATTGGTAGAAAGGGAATGGATAATTTCTAAATGACAATGTTACCATCCATAATGTACCTTCCTCCAACAAAACCTCCTTGTTGATAAATAATTTATGCAAGGTTGACTTTAATCTAATTGGAAATGACTTTAGATATGATCTCTTAAATTATGTTGGAAAGCAATATAGGCTTGTAGTTATCTAGGATATGCACATCCTAAGGTTTAGGGATGAGACCAATTAGTGTTGGTTTGAAAGCCTTGAAATCTTTTGAGAATTGTGAGATTCCTCCACTAATGCTACTAGTTTGTAGTTTATCGAATCCCATAAAAGTTGAAACAAGCATGGAAGGAAATCATTTAGGCTTGGGGTGTTGTCTCCCTAAAGGTCAAGTATAACATATTTCACTTCCTCCTCAAATACCACACAATATATCTCTTTTTTTTGGATATGTAAAACTAACCTACAAATATTATACAACAAAGAACTCTAAGCTTCCTCTTATTCCACCTTTGTCCACAATGGAGATTTTTAAAGTAACAAACAACTTCATTACATTTTCTCTTTAGAATATGGAATAGCTCCAAATAATATTTCAAACAAATGATTTTATTAGACTACACACTATACTACTTAAATAGAAGAATTTAGTGTTATATATGATACCCTTCCTACAAAGTGCCTTTGGTTCTTTACTTCCCAAAAGAATTCCTCTTTTCAATTAATCTCATCCAACTTATAGAATGCCTTGTTTCCCATTAAAAGATTGGAAGAGAGACCCTCTTGCTCCATCTAAGATTTAGTAGTATGCATTTTCTCTTTGGCTATATCTTTCGCCTCAAAAAGTGTTATGAAAACCCTCTCATTTCCCTCCTTTAATTTGATCTTTAGAAATTTTAGCTTGGCCATAAATCTAAACATATTCGTACCTATCCAAATGGAACCATAATTCCACCAGTTCATAATTAGGCCATCAAAATCCATGTGCTTGAACCACATTTTCAAACCTTAAAGGATAAATTAGCAAAACCTTATCTTCCAAGAACCAAAGGAGGAGATGATCAGGCCCCTAGTTCTAAGGATTTTAGACTCGAGAGTTAAATTATGATTAAACTGAGCTAGCGATCCTAAAATCTATCAAGCCTCTTTGCAATATGATCACTTCCTTTTGATTTGTTATTCCATGCGAAGTACCCTGAAGATGGTTTGATATCCAGAGGGCATAGTAGAAACTTTTCTGAAGATCATTGCAAGATCTGCTTCCCTTATAAGCAAAGTGGCCTTTTTTATCTTGTATATCTAAAACTAAATTGAATTCTCCTCCAATAATCTACTAATGTGCATTTTAAATAATTTCACTTTTCTCTAGATTGTGAAGTGATTCTCTTCTTTGAGCCCAAACCTCATAAAAATTAGTAAGAACAAAATATGAATTGACTCCAAACTAGTTACATGATGGGTTTTTCGATCTTGAGAGGATTCATTTTGGGTACATTTGAACTTTGTTAGGTTCCACATAATAGTTAGACCTCTAGATTTGCCTATTGTCTCTTTTCTTATGTAATCAACTTTGCGCCATATTTTTAAACATGTGAAATTCATTGAACTCTAATAAAAAGAGGATATTAAGGTATTCTTTTTCAAACATACCCATAATTAGTCCCTTTTTGGCTTGCACATGTAGACCTCTCACATTCCATGATATCTTTTTAATTGACTGGTTAATTTCTTCTTGGGTTTCTTAATAGTCTTATAAGAGTGACTCATTTTTTACCACTATCATTTCCTCTTTTTTGATCTTAACTTATGTTTCACAATGTTTTGGAGATAGGGATGGCAAGACAACAAGAGATGCCTTTTGGGGATGATAGTTTGGAGGCCTTTTTTTTTGGGACAACAAGAGGATGACAATATAAATAAATAAATTATATATATAATTTAAAAATATTTAATATAGAGATACTTAATTTCTACAAGTTTAACTATAGTTATACATAACATCAAAATCAATATAGCTCTCTAAATCTGGGTCACTCTGTAGTTGAACCTATGGCTTGTCCAATGGAAGCTCGACCAATCTTGGTTGCACCTCCTTGTCAATCTATTGAACATCTTCAAGATCAACATCTCAACATGCATTTGGAGTTTGTCGATACTTAGGAGTTTGTCGATCTTGAAGTCTTAAAGCATATATATAAAAATTTTATATATAATTTAAAAATATTTAATATAGAGGGTCCAACTACAAACTACAATATTCAAAAGTAAACAATATTGATGGAGGGTCCAACTACAATTGTATCTCTCAACATCTCTTTGAAATAAGGAGACCTTGCCACATGAAATGGGATGACATGGGCATATAAAAAGTGGCCACTGAATCATCAACATGCTCACATTGTTTTTTAATTAAAAGGTACAGACACTTTGAAATACATATATATTATATATATAAACAAAAAAGTACATAGGAAAATAGACCAGGCCTGAAACAGGTTCAACTTCAACACCATCATGCATACAAACAAAAAACAATAGCATACCTAGCCGTGAAGGCAATAATATGCCTAATAAAACAAGTCAAATATGATAACATATTAACAATTACAAAAAAACACTAGCCAAAGACGACCAATCTAATGATTAATATCAGGAGTTGGATTGATGCCATTGTTCTAAAGTTTGCCCTTGTTTTGTTCATTATCTTCATCATCATTCAAATTAGGGATCTCTCCATCTGGTGTAGGTGGATGTGGGTCATGGTTTAGGAGTAGTTGAAGGGCTTGGAAGTGCTCTTGAGCTTGTTCAACAAGTAGGGGCCCAAGCTCCAAGTAGTGGGCACGAAGCACATTTTCCATGATGAAATCACAGTGAAACTGGAGACCATGCTTCACCGCATTAGAAGTGCATATGATCGTCAGATTCTTCTGCAAAGAGTTATGAGAGAACAAACCCCCAACCAGAGCTCGTCCATTAAAAAGATTATAGTTTCTCATGGCTTCATCTAAAATCTCATCAGAAATAAGATGGTTGTGGACATAAATTGAAGCAATCTTCCTCAGGAGTGTAGGATTCTATAATAAATCCATAACATTTGACAGGAATAGGGTTAATAATTGTGAGAAATACATAACCCTTGGAGAATCTTGAAGGATTTCTTGGCCGATGAGCAATTTTATGGCATCTTCCACCATGGGGCAGTCAATCTTGAATACCTTTGCCAAAAAGGCAGAATCAAAGACTCCAAGTTCAAGGAATTCCCATTTCTGAACTGGGATATGGATGTACTTATTCGTCAACATATTCTCCATTTCATTAGTGAAGATAATAAAAATACACAATGCTTATGCTATTAATAGCAAGTAGGATGATCTTTATCACTTCAATGTTGCTTACATGAAATATGATAGGAAATACATCATCATTGTACAACACTCATAGTTCAGTGGCTAGCGAAGTAAATATGAATATATTCACACTTTTACAACTAGAATAGATCACACATCCTCGACAAGAAATGTTGAGCTTCGAACACTTCTACAGCTAGAATGATAATACAAAATTACAATTGAATGATCACACATTAGAGAGTAATGATTACACCGAACTTATGAGACCTACAAATAAGCAATACAAAGTAAGTACAACTAGCATATTTATATTAAATATAATATATCTAAAGTATGTTGAGAGATATCCTTCTCGAGGCACCTAATGTTAGGAATAGTGATTAAAAAAATAGGCGCCTCGAGAAGGATATCTCTCGACATACTTTAGATATATTATATTTAATATAAATATGCTAGTCCTAATTGCAACCTTATCCCTAAGCTTAATACTGAACTTAGCCCTTATTGTAACCCTAACCCTAAGTTTAATTCTAACATTAACCCTAATTATACTTGTAACCCTAATTCTAACCCTAACCCTAACCCTAACCCTAAACCTAATCCTAATTTTAAATCTAACCCTAACCATAACCCTTATTCTAACTCTAAACATAGCTCTAATTTTAACCCTAACCCTAATCCTAACTCTAACCCTAAGCTTGACTATAATTCAAAACCTAATCCTAACCTTAATACTAACCTTAACCCTAATTGAAATCTAACCCTAACTCTAATTTGAACCCTAATCCTAATTGTAACTCTGATTCTTACCTTAAAGCCACCTTAATTCTAACCCTAATTCTAATAGGAACCCTAACCCTAATTCTAATAATAACCCTGATTCTACCCTACTCTAACCCTAATTTTAAATCTAACAATAACCCTAATTCTAATCATAACCTTGATTCTACCTTAACTATAACCCTAATTTCAAATCTAACAATAATCCTAATTCTAACCCTAATCCTAATTCTAACTACAATTTTAACCATACCCCTAACCTGAAATCTAAACCTAACTCTAGCCCTAACCCTAACTGTAACTCTAATGCTTACCCTAATTCAATAACCCTAATTCTAACTCTGACCCTAACCTTAATTTCAACCCTAACCCTAATTATAACCCTAACCTTATTCTAACATTAATCCTAATTCTAATCCTAACCCTAACCCTAATTCTAATTATAATTCTAACCCCTATCCTAACCCTAATTCTAACTACAATTCCAACCCTAACTCTAATTTTGACCCTAACCCTAACCCTAACCTTAATTCTAGCATTAACCCTGATTATATTTGTAACCCTAACCCTAACCATAACCATAATTGTAACCCTAGCCCTAATTCTAACTCTAACTCTAACCCTAATTCTAACCCTAACCCTAAAGCTTATTATAACCCTAAACATAGCTCTAATTTTAACCCTAACCCTAACTCTAACCCTACCCCTGACTATAATTCAACCCCTAACCCTAACCTTAATACTAACCTTAACCCTAATTGTAACCCTAATTACGGTTAAAAATTAAAAATAGGCATAAATTAATTAACTCAATTAATTCAAATAACCAAAAAATAAATTAAAAAGATTAGGTTAATTAATTAGAATTAACTCAATTAACATAGAATTAATTGGGTTAATTAATTAATTATAATTAATTGCAATTAATTAGAATTAACTCAATTAATTCAAATAATCAAAAAACAAATTAAAAAGATTAAAAATTTAAGAAACAAATATTAAAAGAAAAAGAAATAAACGACCAAATTAAATATAAAATAAATGAAAATATTAAAAATACACTTTTCACTCTTACACATTACTAAATATTATATTTAAAACTTTCTAGTATAATGAAATAAATAAAAAATAGTTTTTCATTTTCTCCTAAATTGATTTTGCCTAAAAAAGTTTTCCTAAAATTAAAATAATTAATTCAAAAACCAATTTATTTAAGGTACCAATTAAATTAAAAAACAAAACCAAAAAACCAAAAAACAAATAAAAAAGATAAATATCTATATCACAAGGGTAGATTAATAAGTTAGAATATTTGATTCATAAATTCATTTAATAATTATTATTTTATGATTTTAAAAAATTAACACTATTGATATTAATTAAAATATTCTATTCCTAGTGATCATTATTTTTATTTAAATTATGATCATTATGAATAGAATATTTAAATTTCAATATAAATAAATGAAAACAAACAAATTCTAGTTAATTCAAACCTTCCTAGTTTAACTCAGACTTATAAATGAAACTTACTATAACAATTTTTCCTACCTACTATACCTCTTTACCCTAATATCATTCTCATATGCATGTTTATTGTTTTTTGAATTTTTCATAACCATGTTTATTGCTTTTCTGTTTTGTGCAGGTACAAAAAATTACCCTAATATCATTCTCATATGCATGTTTATTGTTTTTTGAATTTTTCATAACCATGTTTATTGCTTTTCTGTTTTGTGCAGGTACAAAAAATTACCCTAATATCATTCTCATATGCATGTTTATTGTTTTTCTAGTTTTGTGGAGGTACAGAAAATTACCCTAATATCATTCTCATATGCAATGTTTATTGTTTTTCTGGATTTTTCATAAGCATGTTTATTGTTTTTCTGGTTTTGTGTGGGTAGAGAAAAAAAGAAACTTAGGGCAAAATGGGGTTTTGGGGTTTTCCAATGCCCAAAATTAGGGCAAGAAACTTGCAGGGGAAAAGAAATTTCTTCTTGTCAATGGCCATATAGATGCAGGTGCAGACATTGCAAAATATAATTTCTTAGATATTTCTTTTTTTTTTTTTTTAAAGAGGGTAAAAACTTTATTAATCAAAGATAGCAGTACAAAGCATAAAAGCAGTAAGAGGCCCAAATGGGCCCAGAGACAACAAACAAGAAGTCAAGAAGTGGTCATCCAACATCTCACATCCTCCGTGACCAAATCCACTAAATCTTGAGCAAGATCCCCAGGTAAACTGTCCCAATCATCAACCAACCAGGTCCCATTCTTCTTAGAAGCCCATTTGGCCAACCCATCATCCACCTTATTCCATTCCCGAGGGATATGAGAGAAGGTGATAGAATCAAATAAATCTCCGAGACTGGTGATTTGCTTAGCCACCACCGCAAGCTGCCAACTAACATCATCAAACTGCCTTCTATTTATTAAGTCTATTACCACCTGAGAATCTGACTCGCAGATAATCTTATTCCATCCAAGGGCATATGCCTTCTTCAAAGCCAAAAGAATAGCCAAGGCCTCCATAAGATTATTAGAGTGCAGCCCCCTATATTCTGAGAAGAAAAACACAACCACCCCAGAACTGTCTCTGCCCACCCCACCAATGCCAGCATGCCCAGGGTTACCCCTTGCAGACCCATCAGTATTGTTTTTCAAGACTCCAGTGGGAGGGGGCAGCCAATGCCCTTCCCTTGAAACCTTCCTTCTAGAACACCTGCTCCGCCCAATCTTGGGCCTTCTGGGACCCCCAACTAGAATCCCCATATTACGAATCACTCTAGTATCACCAGGATCCACCGGGGCTGACAGATCACATTTAGCATACAAGGTCTCCTGCAAAGCCCCAAGAATGCGAGACCAAACTTGACCCACCAGCAACTTCTTATCCAGAAAGACCCTACGGTTGCGCTCCAACCAGATGTGCCATATAATCAGACTAGGGTCAATTGGCCAAGCTATTTGCAGAAATGAAGTCCTCACCAGAATGGGCCCAAAGTTCCGCCAAAACTCCTCCAGAGAAGAAGGGTGCCTGCACTGCAAACTCCAGGCCCCCCACCAAAAATGCCAAATAGTCCTAGCAAAAGGGCACTGGAAGAAAAGATGTGAAACAGTCTCAACATCTTTTAGACATAAGAAGCATAAGGAAGGACCTTGGAAGCCATGCTTACAGAGGTTATCCCAATTCAAACACCTGCCATAAACCACCAGCCAAGAGAAGAAATTGCATTTTGGCCAAGAGAATTTATTCCAAATATTTTTCCACCAAGGAACCTCAGCACTACCCCAGGCTTGTCTGTCCAAAACACGATACCTTGAAGCAACAGTGAACTTCCCTTTTGGATCCGGACCCCAAGCCAACACATCCTGCTCTGGGAGAGAACAACAGAATCTATCAGCTAAAATAGAGGACAACTCCCTCCTATCCTCCAAAGATCCACCCATGGGCTATTCCTACATATCCTTCCACTGATAAACAATAGTCCGCCCCAAAGCCTGAGGGGCTTTGAAATCCATCACTCTACTCCAACTAGCCTGAACAAAAATCCTACATAAGTCCCCCAAGTGAGGGTGCGAAGAGAGGATAGGCGAGAAGCCATCCTAGGAATCATGCCAAAAAAGAGCATCAGAGCCTCTATTGCAGATCCAAAACAAGCCTTGTTTAACCAGCGCAACCCCCCTCTTGAGAGTATCCCATATCATAGAACCTCTCCCCGAAAGACTAAAACGAGGCACCTCAATGCCCTCCACCTCCCCAAGGTACTTGAAGGTAAGGATCCTGGCCCAATACTGATGCTGATATGAACACCATCTCCAGTATAGCTTAGCAGCCAAAGCCTGTCCATTCTAATCTGTCCTACACAAACCCAAACCACCATTTTGCTTTGGTCGGCAAACAACTTCCCACTTAATTAAGCTCCACTTCTTCAAAAGGAGATTACCTGACCAAAGAAACCGCCGACAGAGGCCCTCAAAATCTTTGATGAAACTTGCAAGAGCTGTCAACACAAAGCACCTGTATATATGAAGGGCCTGAACCACGAACTTCAACAGAGTAACTCTACCAGATAACCATCTATAGGTCTAGTGACAAACCAACCCACGAAATTTATCCATCACATCTTGCCAAAAACACCTGGGAAGTGGGCACACATCTAGAGGGATACCAAGGTAAATAAAGGGAAGTTTCCCCACCTAAAACCTTAAGATCCTAGCAATACGCTGCTGAATAAGGGGTATTAAAGAAATAAATGCAATACTTACTTTCATTAATGCTTTGACTTGAGGCAACCAGGTAACAATCCAAAATCTGACGCAAAGCAACTGCTTCAGCCACCTTAGCAACACCCATCAAAGCTGTATCATCCACAAACTGAAGATGAGTTTGAGGAGGAAGAGAATTGCTCCATTTCCATCCCTGAAAGAGCCCATCCATAACACGGGACTTAATGAATCTCCCCAAGCCTTCAGCCATCAAGATAAACAAATATGGGGATAAGGGGTCCCCCTGTCAAAGACCTCTAGAAGCACCAAACAGATCTGAAGACTCCCCAGTTATGAGAACATAAAAAGAGGAGGTCCTCACACAGCTCATGACCCAATCAATCCACTCACAATTGAACCCGAAGGCTCTGAGAATTTTGATCAAAAAGCCCCAGTTAACTCTGTCATAAGCTTTAGCCATGCCCAACTTTATAAACATAGCCTTTTCCTTAGAAGAGGCCATAGAGTGAATAGTCTCAGCCGCAATAACTACTCCATCCAAAATCTGTCTATTCGCAACAAAGCCCCCTTGTTCCTCCGAGATCAACTTATCTAGACATGGCTTCAAACGTTCAGCAATTAGCTTTGTAATGATTTTATACACCACATTGCACAAAGCAATTGGTCAAAAAAGATCCAGAGAATCAGTACCCTCGCATTTTGGGATAAGAGCAAGAAACGTGGCATTCATGGCTTATTCTAAAAGACTCTTGCACCACCTCCAATAGATCAAGGTTGATAACTTCCCAAAATTCCTGAAAGAACTCAGCTGGGAACCCATCAGGACTAGGAGCCTTCCCTTTTTTCAACTGAAACACCACATCCTCAAAGAAATAGGTTTAAGAAGAGAAGCATTCATATCCATAGTCACCAGAGAGGGAATACAAGCTAGGATAGAAGCTTCCTCCTCACTAGCAGGCGGGGTATCTTCAGAAAAGAGAGTAGAGACAAAATGAACCGCCTCACTAGAGATCCCCGAAGAGCAAAAAGAATAGAACCCTCAGGAGAGCAGAGATAAAGTTACCTTGTCTTCGATCCTTCACTGATTTATGAAAGAAGGAAATATTCTTGTCCCCTTCCTGAAGCCAATCAACACGGGCCTTCTATTTCCAAAAAATTTCCTCACGAAGCTCCCATTCCTCAAGGTCTTTAACCGCACTAACCTCAAGCCTACTCAAATTCGCATCCAGACCCTAGTCCCAAATCTACCCGGTAATAGAATCCAAGCACTCCTGGGCAACCCTTTTCCGCTGAAACACGTTGCCAAACTGATACTTATTTCAATGTTTCAATTTATACTTCACATATTGAAGCCTCTTCACAAAAGAGTACATAGCTGTACCAAAAGTAGGTCGTCCTTCAGTCCACCATCTAGAAACCAAGTCAAAAAGACTCTCCTCCCTGAGCCACATAAGTTGAAATCTAAAAGTTTGTTTCTTAGGACCATCAGTCAAACGGGTAGAGAATTTGATCGGCCAATGGTCTGATCCTCGCCAATCTAAAATTTTAGAACTCGACAGCCACTTGTCACCCACCCAAAAACAGGAAACAAGAAACCTGTCTAACCGTTCAGAAATGGCATCATCCCTGAGCCTCCTATTATTCCAAGTAAACATGCCATTCGAAGGTTTGATATCCACAAGCCGGAACCGAGCCAAATTATCTCTTAGAAGATCAAAAGAGGGGTCCAAGCGAGGCACACCCCCCCTTTTCTCCTCGAGGGAGGCAATTGCATTAAAGTCACCTGCCATAATCCAGGGGAGGAAAGGCTCCAATGATCTCAGAAGATTGATATGAGACCACAGGAGAGTCTTACCAGGGACATCCGTCGGAGCAAAAATGTTAGAAAGAAGAATTCTTTCCCCTGTCTCCAAACTAATTGCAACCAGAGAGATGGAAAATCTACTAGAGATCCACCAAACAGGAGAAATTCGCCGAGGATCCCAGAGGCAAGCAAGACCCCCTGAGCTGCCTTGCACACCCACACACTGGCAAAACCCTCTGTTCCAAATCTTAGAAACACACTGCATCATACCATCCATAGATAACTTCATCTCCTAGAGGAAAACCACATCCGGAGAATGAGCACTAACTAAGTCCTGAATAGCCTTTTGTCTAGGGATGCTATTCATACCCCTTATATTCCATGATAACACAATCGTCGTGAAGGGTGAGAGAAGTGAGTATCCAATGTCTTCACTGACCCAAATTCCACCAATGTCTCTCTAGCCATCTTAACTTTCTCCTGATCCTTCTTCCTCCCCACCTTCTGGGGCTTATCAAGAGCACACTTTTTCAAGGATTTTTGTTGTAGACCTAGAATGGGAGAAGAAGAGAGGGCTTTTTTCTTACCAGAGTCTTCCAAACTCGGTCCACTGGTTAAACTCACCCTTTCATCTGAAGAGGCCATGGGGGTTTCAACCAAACCACAAGAGTCCCCAAACCCAGCATTAGGGGGAGAAGCAACTGAATCCATCACCACCCCAGAAGCCACCACAGGAACTAGGACCGAGGTAGTGACAGACAAAGACTCAGAATTATGATCAACTAAAGGAGAAGCTTCAACATGCATGTCAGAAGAAACCCCCTCCTCATGGACTAATTCATCCAAAGCCTCAAACTTGTTAAAAGTCTCCTCTTAACGATCTCGAAGAGTCCTCTTCAGACCCTGATTCTTGTTTCGTGCCTTAATTGGCACAAAGCCATCTTTATCCGGTACCACCCCCTGCATGGGTGCTTTACCCTTTTCTACCCTTGGATTAGACGGAGCCTTCACATTATCTGAACCACTAGCACCCGAGGCACGAGGGCACCTCCTTTGAAGATGGCCATACTCATGGCACAGTCGACACCTGAAAGATAAAGTCTCATAGTCTAACTGTTGAGTCCAGGAGCTAGACCCAATAGTCAGATCAATAGAATCTGGCAGAGGCTGGCTCGGATCAATCTCCACACAAACCCAGGCATAGGAAAAAATACGCTTCTCCAGAGTTTGCTGAGATGGGCCAATAGGCTTCCCCAGCAGCAACGCAATTGATTGTAGAATATCTTGTCTCCAACATTCCAATGGCAACCAAGGAAAATGAACCCACACTGGCACCTTTGAGGGCAGCTCTGCCGCCAAATTAAAGCCTGCATGCTAAGGCTTCATGAAAAGGCCAACTTGATTATAAAAGTAGGGCCTCCCTCAAAAACCTTGTTACGATCGGAGATACACGAAAAGAACACCAGAAAGAAGTTATTCGTAGCTAGCAAGATTTCAAAATCACCTTCTGGATTCCATGAATTGTGAATCCAGGGTTCCAGAAAAGGCATCGAAACCCTCAATCCCATAAATTTGTAGATTAAAACATGTTTGTTATAATACTCCAGGTCCTCGGCTACCGCCTCTATTTGAATCACCAGCTTCAGACAAACTTGAGCTCTTTCCAAACATCCATTTATCTTGTGTAATTTCAAAGCACCAGTGCTAAAAACCCCAACATCAGGTGGGGATGGATGAGGAAACTTGTCACCAACCCCTGCCATAGCAGCATCCTCCGACGTCTCACCCAAAGGCACAGACCCTTCCATTAGAAAATCCCCTCAAGCCCTCACACCCCACACCTACACTGAACAATGCACACACTCAAGAAAAAAACTCCCTCCGAAAGCTAAAAAAGCCCACCCTTGCTGAAAACAACCCCACAGAGCCCGATCTGCAAAGAAAAAACACATGCAACAAAGAACAAACACATGCAGATCGTGACTTGCTATAGGTCGGGAGACTGCACAGAGCTCCCGTGCACACGCTCCATCACCCCGCACTCTAACAATTTCTTAGATATAATTTGCAAAATATAATTTCTGGCATATAGATGCAGGTGTACTTTAGATGACAGGGGCTCCAGTTTTATTTTGGCATATAGATGTAGGTGCCATGTTGCATTGAAATAGAGGATGACCCTGCCCATGACCCTCTGTGTCTAACAACATGCCACTGATTTTCTTTCCATTCAATGGAACTGTCATTGAAGCAGCCAAAGTTAGGAGTGGTGCAGGAGCACCCCTTCAACAAGCCAACAACACATCTGAGGGAGAAGACTAAGGTCTTGATATGTTGTTATGTTTTATGCATTTCTCTGTTTGTTCATGTTGTCATGTAGTTCTTGTTGTTGTGACTTCATGTTTGTAATAAAGACTCCACCATGTGAACCAGTGTCACAAATTTGGCATCCTGATAAGCCAATTTGGACATTTTGGGCAATTGGGGTATGTGGATGGTCAAATCAAGTGTGTTGTGTTGTTAGGTGTTTTGTTGATGTTCTAGGGTGTTTAAATCATGTCTTGTGCTAAACATGTGTCTTGTGATTAGTTAGTGTTTTGGATTATAACCCTGGTTAAGTCAAAATCTGAAACATGGAAGTTGTAACGACTCCAACCTCTGGTATACCGGTTGGAACTGAATGGGAAGAGATCAAAAACACCTTGAAGAATGGGATTCCAATGGAGAGGAGATCATTGATGAAGTTTGTAGAGAATAGAAGATTGAGGAAAAATAATACATTCTGTGGAGACATCGAAATTTAATTCAGTTTGTGTTTGCAGGTTCTGTGTTCTATGTATATTCTCTATATTTAACTGTTCTAGTTTTCTGTTGTCGAAGATGCAAGATTGAGACCATTCCACTGGTGGATTTTTTTGAAATCAGTGGAATGGACTCTGTACATAGTTTTCTGTTTTGTTTTCTTTTTGTTTGTGGTCATGGCAGAATGGAACAGAGGATCCAATCTATGAAAGACTGTCACAATAGAGAGCCTAGCATCTCTATGTGCTAGGGATCAACAAAACAGAGACTGCGAGATTGGTTACAAAGGATGTCCTCGGCATAAGATTTTGGCATTGTTTCACTGAAGATACATTTCCTGTGTATATCACAATTGTATCTAAGTACAATTTGTGTGTATCCTGCAATCGCATATCGTGGTTGTATGTTGTGAAGATACATTGAAAATGTGCATTTCATATGGTTCAAAGGATGACCGGCCGGAGTGGTAACTAAATGCATGTTAGAAGAGTACTTTTCTACGGATACAGGAGGTGATCGGCAGTAGCAGGGCAAGGATACTTTAACCCACCGAAAAAGCAAGTCAAGTCTTGCACATGAAATTTGGTTGTATCAGAATAACGGGGAGACATATAAAGGATTTGCCAAAGAGTTAAGTCACACCGAAGATAGGTGGTCCCCACTTCCTGCATATCGGCATTGCACATTGAGTTTGTATGTGGTGAATATCAGAGTGACTTGAAGTGTTGGGGTGAAGCATAGTGAGGGAGCCGATAGTGTAAAGTGTTACCGATAGTGTACTTCGGGGAGACATGGAAAGTTTCTTGCCGACAGTGGTGTTGGGATGATCAAAGCCTCGGAGTGACAGATTTCAAAGGCGCCAATAAGCAATGTCTATCCGATAGAATATTTCTGTAGGACGGTAGAGTTTTCTTGCCGATCGAGAGAAATTTTGGTTATAAGGAAGTAGTGTGGCCGTGGAGTTTCGAGAAATTTGAAACAATCTCTTGGAGCTGAGCATCAAGTGGTATCAGAGCCAAAAGAGTGTCCTTTGGGTAGAAGAAGAAGAAAGGATGTCAGATGAAGAGGGGTCACAAGAGTACCCAGCAAAGATGACCAATGCTGAGTTGGCAGTCCTAGTGAAGAAACAAATGGTAGAGAGCAGAGCAGTTAGGGCTCAGAATCAGGCATTGAAAGATGAGTTAGAGAAGTTGAGGGACAAATTAGAGAAGGGAGATGAAGATTCTGGTGAGCGAGAAGACTGGGATGAAGAGGAGATCATCCCTAGGCAGGAAGAGATGGAGGTTCCTGCAGACCAGAGACCCTTAATCAATGCCCTCATATCCATGGAGAGAAGGACCATGGACATGAAACTAGACTTGCCAGTGTTTGCAGGCAAAATGGATCCTGATTCAATGATGGAGTGGATAGACTCCTTGAATAACTTCTTTGAGACCGAGGAGATACCAGACCACCAAAGGATGAAGATGGCCCAATCCAAAATGAAAAGGGCTGCACTAACTTGGTGGAATTTCATTTAAGATGACAGGGTGAAAGAGGGAAAGAGTAGAGTTGCTACTTGGAAGAAGATGGTGGCTTTAGTGAAGGAAGCCTATGTTCCATTGGATTACAACATCCAACTACATAAGAGGAAACAAAACTTGAAGCAGAAGGAGTTAGATGTCAGTTCATACACAGAAGAGTTCATGAAACTATGTGTCAAGACAAAGGTAAAGGAGAGTGAGGAAGAGAAGGTGGCAAGGTACCTCAATGGATTGAGGTTTAACATCCAAGAAGACTTAAATCTGCATAACCCAGAGACAGTCCAAAAGTGCTACCAATTGGCACTCAAAGTGGAAGAGAAATTAAAGAGAAGACAAGAGCAGAATAGTAGAGGAAGAGGGAGACAAAAAAGAGGGGGAAGAAGTCCTTTTAGAGGCAGAGGAAATGGATTTGGACACCAAGGTGAATCCAATCACTAGAGCAGTAAAGGAGACAACAGTCAAACTCAAGGGGGGAGTTACAATCAAAGAGGAAACTTTAGGGGTAGAAGACCACCATTTAGAGGGAGATCTCAGGGCAGAGGACCTCTTAGATGTTACAATTGCAATCAAGGAGGCCATATAGCCAGCCAATGTCCAGAAAAGGCAACAAGTTCAATGGGAGAAAGGAGGACAAATCTGATCCAAGAATCTGATTGTCAAAGTGTGACAAGCTCAAACACTTATCAAAGTGTGAATGCTCCTGACAGTTATGGATATCCTGAGAAGGGAGAAGCTTTGATTATTAGGAGAGAAATGACCACCATGAAGGTGCTTGACAAAGAACCCCCACAAAGGAAGTCTCTCTTCAAAACTATTTGCAGGGCAGGAGGAAAGGTATGTAAATTTCTGATTGACTCCGGATCCACTAAAAATTTTGTGTCCATTGAAATGGTAGAAAAGATTAAGCTTATAAGACTGCCACATCCTTGCCCTTACAAAGTCTCATGGCTCACCCAAGGTCAGCAAACAGTTGTGGAAGAGCAGGCTTGGGTGGAGTTTCAAATTGGATCATACAAGGACAAATTATTGTTTGACATTGCCAAGATGGATGCTTGCCATCTCCTATTTGGAAGACCATGGCAATATGACTTGAAAGCACACCATGATGGAGTTAGAAACACATATTCAATCACCAAGGATGGTAAGGTGATAGAGTTGCTACCATTGATGGAGAATGAAGTGGAATCAAAGGGGAAAGAAGTCAAGGTGATGATGGTAGAAGGCAAACAATTCATGAAAGAGATAGTAGAAGAAGGTACAGTCGCATATGCTCTAATTCCATGCCTAAAGGTGAACAAGGAGCAGTAGTAGGAAGTCAAAGGAGAGAAGAGGCAAAGGTTCATAGATCCTACTATCCAAGAGCTATTGGATAAGTACAAAGGCATCATCTCTTATGGAATGCCAAGCTCCCTACCACCTATAAGGAACATTAGCTATTGCATAGATCTAATCCCAGGATCTACACTTCCAAACAAGGCAGCATACAAGTTTACCCCAGAGCAGAATGCAGAGGTAGCAAGGCAGATTGAGGAGTTGTTGGAGACAGGCCTAATTGGCAAGAGTATAAGCCCATGTGCAGTACCGGCTGTACTAGCACCAAAGAAGGAAGGCACTTGGAGACTTTGTACTGATTCAAGAGCTATCAACAAGATAACAATCAGGTATAGGTTCCCAATCCCTAGGATAGAAGATTTGCTTGATTGCTTGGGGGGTGCTAAATATTTCACAAAAATAGATCTAAAGAGTGGCTATCATCAGATTAGGATTAGGCCAGGAGATGAATGGAAAAATGCATTTAAGACCAATGAGGGGTTGTATGAGTGGAAGGTCATGCCTTTTGGTTTGTCCAATGCCCCTAGTACCTTTATGAGGTTGATGAATGAGGTCTTGAGGGAATTCATAGGCAAATTTGTCATAGTATATCTAGATGACATCCTGATTTTTAGTAATACAAGGGAAGAGCACCTCAAACATATAAACTTGGTCTTCAAAAGGTTACATGAAGAGCAACTAATGATCAATTTAGAGAAGTGTTTGTTCATGCAGGAGGAGATCATCTACTTGGGTTTTGTCATCTCACATGGAAAACTGAAAATGGATCAAGAGAAGGTAAGTGCCATATTGTCTTGGCCAACTCCTAGAACCATGAATGATGTTAGAAGTTTCCATGGGTTAGCAACCTTCTATAGGAAGTTTATAAAGGGGTTTAGTCATGTTTGTGCACCCATGCTTGACACCATAAAAGAAGGACATAAGTGCAGATTCACTTGGACAAAGGAGGCACATGATTCATTTGAAACATTGAAGAAGAAGGTGGTAGAGCAGCCAGTCCTTGCACTTCCTGACTTCAACAAGATTTTCCAAGTAGAATGTGATGCAAGCCACATGGCGATTGGAGCAGTACTCAAGCAAGAAGGTAGGCCTATTGCATTTTTTAGTGAGAAACTAAATGATGCAAAGAAGAGATACTCATCCTATGACTTGGAGATGTATGCTCTAGTACAGTCACTCAAAAAGTGGAGGCATTACTTGATGTCAAAAGAATTCATAGTGTTCATAGATAATTAGGCCCTTAGCTTCATAAACAGTCAAGAGAAGCTGAACCATAGGCACATGAAGTGGGTGGAGACTTTGCAAGCTTTCACCTTCACACTCAAGCACAAGAACAAGGTGGCAGATGCTTTGAGTAGGACAACTCTAACCATCAATCAGATCCAATTGGAGAGTGTTGGCATTGACTCCTTGAAGGCCATGTATGATGCTAATGAGGACTTTGGAGAGATCTACAAGGTATGTACTTCCTTGGGTAACAAATATCATGTTGAGTTCTCTGAATTTTTGATCCAAGATGGATTACTTTTCAAGGGTGGACAGTTGTGCATTCCACGGTGTTCTATGAGACTGAATATCATTAGGGAGAAACATTGTGGGGCCATGGCAGGACATTTTGGTCTGGATAAGACTCTTGATCTTGTGAAGAGGCATTATTATTGGCCTAAGTTGCAGTCAGATGTGAGGAGATTTGTGGAGGCATGTGTGATATGTCAAAATGCAAAAGGGAGATCCACTAATGTAGGTTTGTATCAGCCACTACCCATTCCTTCTAGGCCATGGGAGAGCATAATCATGGACTTTGTGTTGGGTTTGCCTAGGACAAGGAAGGGATATGATAGTGTTTTTGTTGTAGTAGACAAATTTAGTAAAAGGGCACACTTCTTGCCATGCAAAACTACTTGTGATGCCTCATATCTTGCAGATCTATTTTTCAAAGAGATAGTAAGGATACATGGCTTGCCATTGAGCATAGTGTCAGATAGAGATGTGAAATTTATTGGCCACTTTTGGAGGACTCTTTAGAAGAAGCTTAGCACCAACTTATCCTTCTCATCAGCCTACCATCCTCAAACAGATGGGTAGACTGAAGTGGTTAACCATTCATTGGGAAATCTACTAAGGTGTTTGACAAGGCAGCATGGAGAGAAGTGGGATAACATCCTACCACAAGAAGAATTCTCCTATAATGACACCATCAATAGGAGTATAGGGAAGTCACCTTTCAAAGTGGTATATGGCATTCATCCAAGGGGTATATTGGAGTTGAGAGATCTACCTATAGGAGAGTCTATTAGTGCAGATGGAGAAGCCTTTGCATCAGCCATCAAAGAGGTGCATGATCAAGTCAAGATCCAACTCCAACAGACTACATTGAAGTACAAATCATATGCTGACAAGAAGAAGAGGGATGTACAATTTGATGTTGGAGATTTGGTGTGGGTTCATCTAAATAAGGAGAGGCTCCCAAAATGTAAACATACCAAGCTAATGCAGAGGAAGATTGGACCATGTCAGATTCTGAAGAAGTGTGGGCAGAATGCTTATGAGATCCAACTTCCTCTTGACCTTGGATTGTCACCCATCTTCAATGTATGTGATTTAACTCCATACAAGCATAATGCAGATGTAGAATAGGAACCATTGCAGGGTACAGTAGATGATGATATTCCTAAGCATGATCCACCAAAATTGAAGAAGATCTTAGACTCAAGAGTGGCAAAGAAGACAAGGAACAAAGAGTACATGGAGTACTTGGTGGCTTGGCAGGGGAAACCTGATTCAGAGGCAATATGGATGAATGAAGATTAGATCACAAACCATGGTACAGACCTTCAAACTCTCATCTCAAGTGGGCTTGAGATTTCTTCTCCTAGGGAGTATGGTGCAGGAGCACCCCTTCAACAAGCCAACGACACATCTGAGGGAGAAGACTAAGGTCTTGATATATTGTTATGTTTTATGCATTTCTATGTTTGTTCATGTTGTCATGTAGTTCTTGTTGTTGTGATTTAATATTTGTAATAAAGACCCCACCATGTGAACCAGTGTCACAAATTTGTCATCTTGATAAGCCAATTTGGACATTTTGGGCAATTGGGGTATGTGGATGGTCAAATCAAGTGTGTTGTGTTGTTAGGTGTTTTGTTGATGTTCTAGGCTGTTTAAATCATGTCTTGTGCTAAACATGTGTCTTGTGATTAGTTAGTGTTTTGTCTTATAACCCTGGTTAAGTCAAAATCTGAAACATAGAAGTTGTAACGACTCCAACCTCTGGTATTCCGGTTGGAACTGAATGGGAAGAGATCAAAAACACCTTGAAGAATGGGATTCCAACGGAGAGGAGATCATTGATGAAGTTTGTAGAGAATAGAAGATTGAGGAAAAATAATACATTCTGTGGAGACATTGAAATTTAATTCAGTTTGTGTTTGCAGGTTCTGTGTTCTGTGTATATTCTTTATATTTAACTATTCTAGTTTTCTGTTGTCGAAGATGCAAGATTGAGACCATTCCACTGGTGGATTTTTTTGAAATCAGTGGAATGGACTCTATACATAGTTTTCTGTTTTGTTTTCTTTTTGTTCGTGGTCATGGTAGAATGGAACAGAGGATCCAATCTGTGAAAGAACTGTTGCAGTAGAGAGCCTAGCATCTCTATGTGCTAGGGCTCAACAGAATAGAGACTGCGAGATTGGTTAAAGAGGATGTCCTCGGCATAAGATTTTGGTGTTGTTTCACTGAAGATACATTTCTTGTGTATATCGTAATTGTATCTGAGTACAATTTGTGTGTATCCTGCAATCGCATATCACGGTTGTATGTTGTGAAGATACATTGAAAATGTGCATTTCATATGGTGCAAAGGATGACCGGCTGGAGTGGTAACTAAATGCATGTTAGAAGAGTACTTTTTTGTGGATACAGGAGGTGACCAACAGTAGCAGGGCAAGGATACTTTAACCCACCGGAAAAGCAAGTCAAGTCTTGCACAGAATAACGGGGAGACATACAAAGGATTCACCGAAGAGTTAAGTCACACCGAAGATAGGTGGTCCCCACTTCCTACATATCGACATTGCACATTGAGTTTGTATGTGGTGAATATCGGAGTGACTTGAAGTGTCGGGGTGAAGCATAGCGAGGGAGCCGATAGTGTAAAGTGTTACTGATAGTGTACTTCGGGGAGACACGAAAAGTTTCTTGTTGACAGTGGCGTCGGGATGATCAAAGCCTCGGAGTGATAGACTTTGAAGGTGCTGATAAGCAATGTCTGTCCAAGAGAATATTTCGGTAGGATGGTAGAGTTTTCTTGCCGATCGAGAGAAATTTTGGTTATAAGGAAGTAGTGTGGCCGTGGAGTTTTGAGAAATTTGAAACAATCTCTTGGAGCTCTGCATCAAGGAGGATCACCAATAACCTATGCACAGAACCAGATATCAATAGGATGAGTGACAATAAGAGAAAATAAGGCAAAAATAGTTAGAGCATATTGTGTTTATTACCATGGTGACATGCAAGGCAAAAAGCCTTGTATGGGCTCCCAGATTCAAACTCAACACCTTTCTTGAATGTGCATTGAAGCCCTTGGTAGTGGCTTTTCGTCAACAACAAATAGTGACGTGTTGTCTTGTGCTGAGAGAATCTGTAGAGAGCTGAGATATATCCTCAAAGGGATGAGGCACCACAAAAAAGGTGTAGAACCTACACAATGAAACCACAAATGTGGGGTTGAAAGGCTGCTAAAGGCTGCCAAATCAAAGAGGCCAGGAGGCCAGGCACCCACCAGAATGCGCTCATGCCATTCAAAAATATGGAGTGAAAGTCATATTTATAATCTGCAAAACTAAGTTTTATCTTTTGAATTTAACACCTCATTATTATGATAGCTGGTGGTGGATTTATTATAAATTGTGGCCACTAAAAATGGTATTGATGGTTTCAGAAATTTATTATGCCTGCTAAATTTAATACGTGTTTCTATGGTTAAATAAAAAAGATTCAATTTATTTATTCATATTTTCTTTTTCATTTTAATTTTTTTCTATTACTGGAGCACATTTTTTAAAATTTAATCATTTTCTAATTTAAGCATTTATTATTCATTTTAATACAAATTGCTCTTGGAGTTTTTTTTAAATGAGTATGATGGGTGACGGTTACTAGAGCACATTTTTTAAAATTTAATCATTTTCTAATTTAAGCATTACATGTTGCATGTTTAATAAGGCTTGAAATGCTTATCCTATATTGCTATTTTTGGGATGGAGATGAGAGCATTTTATTTTTCTTTTTCTTTTTTTTGTTTAAAATTACAACCAAAAAATGAGTGCTCCCCACTCCAACTGTAGTTTGCCTCTCGGCAAAACAAAGACCCTTTAGAAGGGAGTCGTAGTTGATCATTATCCAAGCTATTTAGGACAGATGAAAAATATTTGATGGTTTGAGCATCCATCCAATCCTTGAATTCTTTGATGTTGATCACAAGCTACATTAGCTAAGTTATTTGCTAATTTACTCCCTTCTCTGAGACAATGTTGAAGTTCATAGTATTCAAAATGATTCAGTAGCTCCCATTACTCTTGCAATATATACATAATTTTCTAATTGCACACTGATTTGTTCTTAATAACATTAATTATATTTAAAGAATCTCCTTCAATGATGATTCTATTAATGCTCTTTTTCCTTGCCAAATACAATCTTGCTAGAAAAGCTTGTGCCTCTGCTTCATTATTTGTCCCAAATGGAAGTTTTAATGCTAATGCAGATATCAATTCACCTTTAGAATCTTTGATCACACACCTTGCTCCAAAGTTTCCTAGATTTCCCCTTGAAGCCCCATCGAAATTCAACTTGACCATTAAGGAATCAGGAGGAGTCCAAAACACTATATTTCCATCAATTTTCTGAGATTTTAAAGGCACTAGATGGAGGAGGTTTCAATGGTTTCCATTGTGTCAAAAGATTTGAATCCCATGAAGTGAAGATTAAATTTGATCACACTGTTGCAAATTGATCAACCCCACCAATGTATTTTCTCACTTATAATACAAGTGGCCTTCCTCTTCCCTCCATTTCTAGTTGATATATTGGAATACTCACCAATAGATGGCAATGGTGTGGATGCGCGACTATTAGAAGTAGTTTTTGCCTCACTCTTCCCAACCAACTTTACCATTTCAACCTACTTTTCCAATATTATATCCACACAAACTCTAACTCCATATCCACTCTCACCTATCAAATGGTTTCCAACCCTACTATAGCTCCGATAAAAAATATTTTTGCAAATGTGAGACAAATAATGCTTGTTGGCCCCTCCATTTTAAACTTTTTTATTAGTCAAAATGGTGGCAAATTGCAACAAGGGCTTTTGGGAGTTGAAAGGACCTTTTCAAACTTTTGAAGTGAGGATGGAGGGCATGCAAAATGTTTGTTGGTGTCCCAATAGTACTTGTGTTCGGATTTTTAGTAGAATAACAACCCCAAACATTCCTTTCAACTTCCCTTGGGTTTAATTCTTCACTATCCATCTCATTGTCCTCACTAATGCTCATTTTACTATCAAAGATGGAAGATCAAAGAAAATTTTTTACTATCACAAGCTACTTGTGTTGTAGAACTATGGTTGTGTGAACAAACTGAAAAGATTGCTAAATATTGTATAATATACAAGTGTCAAGCATAGTTTAGAGCCTACCTTAATTTACAGAAAATTTGTAGTCCCTTACTTGAATCCTACCTCTTCTAAAACTAAAACTTTGTGTGACTACTGCTGAAATCATAATGAGAATGCCTTCATCAAGCTGCTAAAGTAACACTATAATAATGAATGCCTTCAAAGCTTAAACTACTAAGCTGATAACATCACAACAAAGAACGAGTCATAGAGAAACCTAAACCTCATAGTGGCATAGTGCAAATAGAATGAGAATAGTGAAAAGAATAAACACAAAAAAAAATTAGGGTTGGATATAGGGCATGGGAGGGCTTGTGGGACCCACACTCCCCCTCTAAAATTGTTTTTTCCCTTTAATCACACTATTTTTTTGTTTTAAAATGTGGCAAAAGGTATTTTTCCATCGAGGATGCTTAGACATCCTCAAGATAGTCGAGGGACATCTTAGACATACCCTGCTGTAGCAGGAATGTTTCATGGTGTTTTAGGGATGTTTCCCCATTTCAAAATATTTGGAGACAACCAAGGGATGTCTCTTGCCATCCCACCATCTCAAAAATGTGGAGTGCAGCCAGGATAGGGACACTAGATTCAGGGTTAGGGACAATAGATTGAAACAAAGCATTTTCTTAATTTTTAGAGGATATATTTTGCTAATATGTAGAGCTAGGGTTTGAACATGGCACCCTTCATAGTAGAGTAAGGTTTTAAATTTACTAATGGAATCTTGGCAACACCATAGTGTTAGTTTGTTACTTAGATCTTAGACACAAATGACATAACCTATGAAATAATGAATTGCAAAAAAGGCTCCAACTTAAATGTACCTAAATCATAACTCTTCTTTCTACTTGTTTTTCCTTGTGCTATTTTTGAGACTAAAGAACATATTATGAGTCTCTTTCCTTCAATCCATCCAACATACTTCACTATTGGCATCGTTCTTGCATTAATTGATTAAGCATGTATTTTTTTTATTTATATATAATATTGAATCAAAGTAGATTACATAAATAAATAAGGATTGAGTGTGTGTTTTGTCCAAATTTTCCAACCATGACAAGATTTAATTTTCATTTCAAAGTTTATGTCCATGTTCCAATGTATCTTAGATTAATTGCTTTACATTTATGACTTTGTTTAACTCCACATAAGCATATTAGTATTCTATTTAATTAGAAAATCATGATTATAAATCCATGTATCAACTTGAAATAAGCACATTAGTATTTTATTTAACTAGTATAGATATCTTAAATAACTAGTATAGATATTTTAAATGCATCTATCTAAAAACATTGAGAGATATCAATTTGGAGCTATTTTATTTACTTAAAGAGTTATTTTATTTAACTTTAGAACTATTTTATTTACTCATACATGGACACAAATTTTATTTTATGTACATTGCTTATTTTTATTTGAAGAGTTATTTTTTTTAACACACTTGTTTTAGTTTTGTATGTAACTTTTAATTTTACTTTTGGCAAAGCCACTATTCATTATTTTCGTAATTCTTTTGTTTTGTTTTTACTTTGAAAAGTGTATACTTAAATATTATATACTTATATGTTTTGAATTACATAACTGGGAAGAGCCCGAACCCATAACATTAAGCCAAAAAGGTGAACAATACGAGTTCTACGAGGAGTAAAACAAAACACAGAAAAAAATAATAAATAGTAGAAAATAGAGACAGAACCAGCGGCTTCCAGAAAGGCCAACAACAGACCAGCAATATAAACCTTACTACTTAGATAGATTCTTAAGGCTACTAATGGACTACCATTCCCTATTCAGAAAATCTAGCTTGTCTTCAAAAGAGCTCTCCTACACCGTCATGTCCTGATCATCCACGGAGTCTTGCATATCTCCTTACCCTTGCTGTCTTTGCTTTTGGCCCTGGTCCTATTAGCAGGACCAATAGTAGACTACAACATATTGTTGCCTGAAGATGTCCCTATTTTACCTTCTCTGGCCGCCTTCCTTTTTTCCATTTCTTCTTGAAACACACAACATTGTGGTAGAGTTCTTGACCGTTTCTTTGTTGAAGGCCACTATTTCCTCCATGTTTTTCTATAAGCTCTCCTAATTTTTCTTTATCCTATTCAATTCCTCTTCCATTTTTTCCCATTTATCAAACATCTTGGGTAGGTTCTCAACCTCCTTCCATAACTTGTCCTCATTTTCCTTTGGCCACTCAGATGTTTCAAGTTGAGTAACTACCTTGAGGTGCTGGATTTTTCTTTTGACATGATGCATTTGGGCAAGCTTCCTCTTGAGGACTTGATTCTGAAGGCTAAGAGCTTGGTATAAAGTAGCCACCTTGTCAACCAGCTACTGGCAGGACTTATAGTCACTCTTCTCAGTGCTGGGAGTACTCACAGAGGGGCTGCAAGGGGTTGGGGTGGACTGACCCTCCTTAGGGGAAAGTCCTGAGTCCAGGGTTTGGGACTCTGTTTGTCAATAGTTTCTAAAAAAATTCTTTTGCCCTTGACTTTATCCATACTGCCTATGTGGGGCAATTCAATAATAGTCAGGGAATCTCCCTAATCTTTTCTTTTGCCTTTATCCTTCACTCCCCGAACAGGGGAAGCAATCTCAATCTTCTATTTGCCTTTGCTAGTAGCATTGGAAATTTCTTTCTCAAGGCTTGACTTAGGGGAGTAGTTTACCTTGTTCTTCTTCTTGCTTGTCTGGGCCATGGTAGGAGTTTCTTTTGAGACCTTGATAGGGGTAGTCTTGGTTGCTCTAACAAGGGTTCCAACAGAGGTTGAGGGTTTAATGGCTTAAGTTTTCTTGCTACCGGGGAGGTCATCAAGCACCTTCTCTACAAGAGAGGGATTGTAGATGCTTGGCTTAAATGCAAAGGCAGGGGTAAGAGACAATTCAAACTTGTATATAGCATAAATCAACCCCTAGTGGAGTGAGAGGGTTTTTTCCCTGACTAGGACCTTTTGAACAGAGTCCTCTAAAGAGGTGAATAACCAGTAGGGAAAATTAACTGGAATATTATGATGAAAATGATTGAGCAGCAAAAACACATATACATGAAAATGTTTGAAACGACCATCAAGAGTAACATACCTCATAAGCACCTCAGCTACTCTCTTTCACACTGTAGGTAGGTCATCCCAACAGTAGCCATTCTGCAACCTATTCACTTTCTCACCCTCCTATAGGAACCTTTGCATGTCCTCCTGGTAATTACCTTTCACCTTCTTGGGAAGGCGAATACCCTCCATTTCAGACCAGTGACCTTTGCAATGAGTTCTTCGGTCACCCTAAAGGATATTCCCCTGACATAGACAACTCCTACTTTCCACGAGATGGAAAATTCTGGAGAAAGAAGAGTGTCAAATCCATTCATAGTCATGATATATAAGTGGTGAAAAGACCCTTCTCTAAAATCTCCTAGAGCTCGATATTATTCTTATAAATATCATGGTTGCTCGACTCCATTTGTAGCAGATCCCCTCCCGTGGTGGACAACTCAAGAGCAATAATTTCAAACACCAGACTAAAGCTAACCGCAGTAATGAGGATAGATAACAAAATGTAGTGTGAAAGATTAATGATGAGGTCGAAACTTAACTTAGCATAATTATTCTCAGTCCTTTGAATAACATCCCTCGTGTGAGAGGTCCTCTCCTTGCCAGAGGTACTCATAACCTTATATGGATTTGTTTCCTTCATTATTAATAATGGCTTTGATATGATCCAGGATGATCTCCCCTTCATTCCAGTTGGTTATGTTTTCAACTTTAGTGCCAAGGTTGGCTAGGGCGTTGGCAAGCCCATTCCCTTCCCTATAAATGTGACGTATATCCACCTTCTCCAAAGTTGATAACCAGTTTTTACTTATATCAATTAGTTCTTTAAAGGACCAACATGGCTTAGCCTTAGATTGAAGCATATTGAAGATATTTTTAGAGTCTCCCTCCACTACTAGGTTCTTTATGCCTTTGTCAATAGCCATTTTTATACCTTGGAAAGTTGCGATGGCTTCCACAAAATTACAAGTCTGAACTCCCAAGTTCTCTGCATAAGCTCCCACCACTTGACCTTTACTATCTCTTAAGAGACCACCCCCTCCTGCTTGACCAGGATTTCCTTTAGAAGCCCTGTGAAAGTTAAGTTTGATCTAACCTGTGTCAAGGGAGACCAGCGAGTGTTCCTTCTAATAACCTTTTTGTCTTGATATGCTTTGTTGAGTCTATCTTGAAGCCCCCAGTTCTAAGCTATTGTGTATTCCAATTCAGTAGGGTTATGACTAGGAGTTTTGAGGTCTAACACTTTAACATTTTCTATGATTCTGAGTTTGATTAACTCTGCTGAAACCTTCCACTTTTTCTTCTCTTCCCTAAAAACTCTGTTGTTTATTTCCCTCCAGAGCCCCCATCCAACATGTAATAAAGCCTGCCACCACAACTCTGTGATAAGAGGATGTTTGAACAAAGAAGCACAACTTTTTATAATTTCCTTCACTTTTCCTTGCCAAACCCAAAGGAGGAGGAATTTACTCATGATTTTCTGCCTGGTCTTCCATGCATAGTTACAATGGAACAACAAATGGTCTACGTTCTCCTTAGCCTTCTCACAAAGTAGACACCTATTGGCCAAATGGAAACCTCATTTTTGGAGGTTGTCAATAGTAAGGATTCTATTAAGGTTGACAATCCACTAGAATAATTTGACCTTGGGAATAGACTTATTCTCCCATATTTGACTCCAGTTGTAGCCATCCTTGTAAGACTTATCCAAGTTGTTGTATCCAGACTTGACCATGTAATTGCCAGTACGGTCTTCTTTCTAGATAATTTTATCTTCCATGAATTTCTTATGAAATCTGTGGTTTTGGAGTTGCTTTAGCAAGGTATCAGCCATTGTATTTAGTGGATAATCAAACTCAGACTAAGTAATTTTCCAAACCTCCTGACCTCCTTCCATGTTCCAATAATTGTTGACATACCCCCCCAATCTTTCCTGTAGAGTAGCTTTGATGGCCAAGAAGATGGGGTGATAATCCAAGGGCGGGTAAGAAATCTAGGAGTCTTCCCAGAACTTAATTTTATTCCCCTTGCCTACCTCCCAATAGAGCCCTTGGGAGAGAGTGGATTTGGACTTAACAATATTATTTCAAATGGAGGAACCTAAGGGCAGCAACTGAATATTCATGAGGGAGGATCCCCCATTGCCATTCATGTATTTTGCCCTCGTTATGTCTGTCCAATCATTATTAGAAGATATAAGCCTCCATCCCACATTTACCAACAAGGCTTTATTAAGAGTAGAGATCTTCCCAACTCCTAGCCCTCCCTTTTAGGGGTGCAGACAACATCCCAAGCCACAAGGAACATTCTTTGCTTTTCCTCCGTTCCACTCCAAAGGAAGCATCTTTGAATTTGTTCTATTTTATCAGCAATGTACTTAGGCAGTTTGAATAAAGATATTATATACATTGGGGTACTCTGAAGGGAGGCTTGAAGGAGTTGGAGTTTACCTGCATGACTGAGGAGAGCATCCTTCCAGGCAACAAGTTTTTATGTATCTTTTCAATCAAAATATTCCAATAGGACTTAGGGAGTTTACCATGAGCTAATGGAATTCCCAGATGTGTCTCTAACATTTCTCTTATTTTGTAATTAAGGACATTGGCAATAAGCTTCTACAGTTTAGGATGGGTGTTAAAAAAGAAGATACCACTTTTTCAAGATTGATTTGTTGGCCTGAATCTGAATCAAAGTTGTTAAGGATGGTTTTCCATTCCTTTTCTTCCATGATTGTAGCTTTCCCTAGTAGAATGGTGTCATCAAAAAATTGATGGGAGGAAGGGTGGAGGGTGGAGGCTAGGCTGAACCCTTTCAACTTACCTTGCTTGACATGATCCTCAATGGTCCTTCCTAGAACCTTAGCCATTATGATGAATAAGTCTAGGGCGAGAGAGGGGCCCCTTGCCTTAGACCTCTCGAATATTTGAAGTGCCCTTGAGGAGATCTATTCACCAAAATGGAGAAATTTGGATTGTTGTTACAATTTCTCATCATGTTTAGAGTTTTCTCTTGGAAACCAAATTGGTTTAGCACTTTATCAAGAAACTACTAGGAGACCATGTCATAGGCTTTTGAAATATCTAGTTTTAGGATCATACTCTCTTTATTGCTTCTAACCATGGAGTAAATGTTCTCATGCATAGTAATGACTTTGCTTAAAAAAGGTTGAACTCTAAGGACCAACATCTTCAAAAACAATTTGTAGAGTGTATTACATAGACTAATGGGTCAAAATTCAGACATCTTGTTGGCTCCCACCCTCTTGGGAATAAGGATGATAAAGGTGTTGATTTCTTTTAGCACTTTACCTCGTCGGAAGAATTCTTTGGTAGTAGTAGTGATATCCTTTCCAATTATCTCCCAGTAGGCTTGGAAAAAGACCGGGGGTAAACTATCCAACCTAGGAGCTTTGTAGGGAGAAAACAACTCCTTTCACCTCTTCCTCAATAACCTCCTTAACTATAGTCATGTTATCTTCTTGGGACAGAGAGTTAGGAATGACTTCCAACATTTGTGCCAATGTCCTATTCCCTTCAAGTAGCTGGGGGTGGCGGCATTCAGAAGTCTCTCAAAGTAGCTAACCCCTTTCGCTTGAATTTGGCTTTCCTCCTTTATTATGTTCCCATTCTCAAGAACAAGCTCAAATATCTTATTTCTTTTTCTATGTTTCGTTGTTGATTGATGAAAGAATTTGGTGTTTTTATCACCTTTGAGCCACTAAATTCTAGACCTTTGTTTCTAGTAGATTTCTTCTTTCTCCACTATATTGTGCACCTTACTTAGAAGGATCTTTCAAGAGCACTATTTTCCTGGGTAATGGTGCCACCATCCATTTCCCCCTGTATCTTCTTCAATTGCAACTTAAATCTGGTTTTTGGGTAAATATATTACCAAAAGAGTTTTTATTCCAACTTATGAGTTTTTGTTTCACCAGGTTAAGTTTTTGAACAACCCTGTACATATATGAGCCATCTATTCTCTAGGTCCACCAATCTGTTATCAACTTGAGTAGATCTGGGTGACGAGTCCACATAGCCTTGAATTTGAAGGGATAAGAGACTTTCTTATATTCTAGGTTCCAGCTGAGGATGAGAGGGGTGTGATTTGAGCCAAATTGCAAAAGATTATTGAGCTTTCATTTCTCTATTATATCCCAATTAGCCAGTATCAAGATTCTGTCCAAATTCACTTGGATGAGTTTGTTGCCTTCTCTTTTGTTGGACCAAGTATAATTGAAACCTTCAAGTTCCACATCTACTAGACCTCCATGATGGAGGAAGTTATCCAAATCCATCATGCTTTTGAGAAGTCTATCACTCCTCCCATTTTATCAAAAGGATATAAAGGAGAATTGAAATCACCAGCAATCATCTAGTTGCTATCAACCCAGGATCCCCTGGAAGACAATAATTCTTCCCAACACCTCCTCTTCTGAACAAGGTTGTTGGGCACATATAGATTTGTTAGAACCCAATCTATATTGTTGTTGATTCTTCTGAATCTTATATTGATGGTGTTTTTGTTGCTGGTAATAAGAAAACCCTTTAAGACTTGGGGTTTCCACATGGTGACTAGACCCCTCGAAGAGCCCTCAGCCTTTTCAACTTTGAAACTCACAAAAGGCCATATGTTTTTGTTTATTTTTTTGAATTCATCTACATTCATCTTAGTTTCTTGGAGAAGAATAATGTCCAGCTACATATCTTTGATAAAGTTTTTGAGTAGGTGCTGCTTGTGGAGATTGTTAAGCCCCCTTACATTCCAAGAAATGATTATCATTTCTTATTTCTTTTGGAGCTCACTTGCTCCAAAGTCTTCTATTTACCATTAGCTAGATCTCTAGTTGTCTCCCTTCACTGGTTTCTCTCAAGGATTTCTTCCCTGGTTTAGAATCTCTGCCAACATCTGCAGTTTGCTTGCTCCCTTTCTCTGAAAGAGGAGGGCTATTCCCTCTTATCTAAGAAGAAGGGGTTTTAGGACTAGCTAACCCCTTCTTCTGCTAGTTGTCCCCATCTCCTTGTCTGATTCAATAAATCATTGGGGAGAGGCTAAACTTTACTCTATCAACAACTTACCCCGGGTGTCAGTTCTCACTCTCTCCACCTCTGGCATAGCAGTGGTGGGGTAGTTTCCCTGCTGATGAATGACCTTGGGCTGACGATTAGCTTCTAGCAAGGGGCCTTCATCCTAGGGGGGCTTGTAGGAAGAGGCTTTGAAACCTCTGATAGGATCATCAGGTCTTGAGCCTGGCTGCTCTGGTCTAGTGATGTTCCTTTCGAGACTTCCTAGGTTTTCTTCTTTTCTTTATCTCTTTGGGCTGGTCCCTGAGAAGGCTTCTAGAAAGCGTTGATTAGGTGCCTTGTAGTACCACAATTTTGACAAAATAGGGCCCCATTCTCATTAAACAATCTCTTGGGTCCATTCCCCAAACTTGAAGTCAAGGATGATGGACGTGGGAAGAAATTTAAGAGTTTCAACACTAATGCAGAGCCTAACGAAAACAAATCTACTACAATTCTTGGTTACATTATCCAGGGCCAAGAAATGACCAAAGGAGTTAGCAACAGTAGTAAAAATTTCATCATCCCAAAACTACAAGGGGAGTCCTGGGAGCCTCATCCATGTGGGGGCTGAGGTAGATAGGGCTACCTCCGAATTGAGACTTGGGCACCACTTGCAAAGGGCTAGGTTTTGTTTCCCAAAAGACCACAGACCTTGGGTTAAAATACCCAAACAATCTTCAGCTAATGAGAATGAGAAGTTGAAGAGACCTTTAGGTAAAGCAGAGATTGAAATATTTCCCTTTATGGCCCATTTTCTTGAGACCCATTTTCTCACCATCTCTATGTTCGGCCTTCTGCCAAAGATCTTACCTATGAGGACATTCTCCATCTTGGCCACCGCCCTATCCAGGGTCAGGTTTTTGATTTTGAGATGGACTCCTTCCTCAGTGTGAACGATGTCCACTCCATCATTAGTTTTGTGAGTCTGATGACTAGTAAAAACACTTTCCAGGTAGGCGACCCGCCCAAGGAAATCCCAGATAAGATTTGTCCCTGACATTGGCTTTCGAGGCAGAGACCCCACTAGATAGCCTAAACTTTAAATTCTTAGTAAACAACTGCTCATGTTAGAAATGAAAGCAACACTACTACAATGGAAATCTGATTCAATATAAATTTTTGCAATCTTTAACTGTGTGTTATTAATGGAGATTGTAACACAAAAACAAAACTATGCTTCACAGAAATGCAAAATCAGAAATATGAACACATAACACAATGTTTAACATGGAGAAAACCCTTTCGGGTAAAAAACTCCACACGAAAGAGGCCCAATGTTTGTATTAATCTGAAAATGATTTACAATAGAACACTTCAACTCTCTCCACCAGTCTTCAATCTGATAGCATTCCGGCAGCACCCGTGTACCTAAAATCTATATTGCAGCAACTAATACATGACAAATACTTATAGAAACATTTTCTAACTCCTCTTAGGCATTCGCCTTCTCTCTCCTAAGATTCTCCAACCTGTAAACATTAATTACCATCTTACAAGCATCTTACACTTGTCCAAAAATAGCCATGCAACGATTGGGCTCCCAAGACTAAATCTGACCTCTTATAGCATCTTATGACACGTCATAACCATCATAGATTCCAGCAAAAGAGTATCTTCCCAAGATAGGAAGCTTGGGCTACATATAGCAAATATACAACTAACATATCCGTCATATGCGTCATAGAATCTCAGAATCTTATGACAACTTGCAGCTGTCATAGATTCACTCACCAAACATTATGACAGTTGTCATACATGCAAAAATAGTATATTCCTCAAGGGAGCATGCCTATCCTCATTTACCATGAGTTTTTACATTTGCCAATGGTAAAAGTCACTCCGTAACTGCCGCCGGTAACTCTAAAATTACAACTGTCAATGAGACTACCTCATTGCCTTATGGGTAATTACAAATAACAAATAATAAATGGAATAAAATACAATATTGGAATTTACAAGGTTAATGGCACCTTATTCCAACATTCTCCCACTTGACATTATACATTGTAAATCAACCCATAGGAAATCAAATGAAAAATAATCAGGCACTAGAAATAAGGCCCATGGCCTCTCTGCACCACATGAACTTTTTTGTGCTCACAGGTTTGGTCAATGAATCTGTAATATTCTCTTGAATGTCTATCTTTTTCAACTCAATCTATCCATTTGCAACCAATTCTTGAACAAAGTGATACTGAACATCAACATGCTTAGTCTGAGCATGATACATGGGATTCTTGGCCAAACAGATAGCACTCTGGCTATCACAACCAATCTGAATGATCCTGCAATCAAAACCAATACCTGTACACAGTCTCCTCAACCAAACTGCCTCCTTAGAGACATGAGTAGCAGCCATATACTCTACTTCTATGGTGGACAAAGTAACTGTGGGCTGCCTCTTACTCATCCAACTCACTGCACCTCCAAACAGAGTAAACACATAGCCACTAGTGGACCTTCGACTATCCAAGTCACCTGCCCAATTTGCATCAACAAAACCCTATATGTCCAAAGATTTATCAGCACTATCAGTACCAGAATAAACCAAACAATGACCAAGAGTGCCTGCAAGATATTTAAACACCCTCTTCGCATAGTTCCAATGCTATCTACCAGGGTTAGACATAAATCTGCTCAAAACTCCCACTGCTTGGGCAATATCTAGTCTAGTGCAAACCATTGCATACATCAAACTCCCTACAGCACTAGCATATGGCACATTAGACATATCCTCAAGATCATCCTTAGTCTTTGGACACATATCTAATGAAAGCTTAGTACCAAAAGGTAAAGGAACTCTAACTGGATTATAGTCCTACAAAATAAACCTCTGCACAATAGTATTCACATACTTACTCTGTGACAACCAAAGCTTTCTGTTAACTCTATCCCTCCTGATCTCCATTCCCAGAATATACCTTGCAGCACCAAGATCCTTCATCTCAAATGCACCTGAAAGTTGGGCTTTAAGCTCACTGACCATACCCTTAGTATTGCTGAAAAACATGTCATCAACATACAAAGCAATAACCAGTATAGAATCATCAACACAATGAATGTAAACACAATGATCCTCCTCACTTCTAACAAAACCCAATTTCAAAAAACTTTTGATACCACATTCTGAGGGACTATTTTAGACCATAAAGAGACCTCTTTAACCTGCAAACCCAATGTTCTTTTCCTTTTACCTCAAAACCTGTAGGTTGTTGCATATAAATTTCTTCTTCAAGATCTCCATGCAAGAACATAGTCTTAACATCCATTTGCTTAATCTCCCAATCATAAGCTACAGCAATGGATAAGAGAAATCTAATAGAAGTCAATTTAGCAACAGGAGAGAATATCTCACCAAAATCAACTCCCTCTCTCTGGGAGTAGCCCTTGGCTACCAGTCTAGCCTTGTACTTCTCCAATGACCCGTCTGCTCCAAACTTCTTCTTGAAGACCCACTTGCATCCTATGGCCTTTCTTCCTTTGGGCAAATGAACAAGATCCTAGGTGTTACAAGAGTCTAAAGCCATCATCTCCTCCTGCATGGCTAGATGCCAAGACTCACTATCATTTGCAAAAATAGCTTCCCTGTAGGATCTAGGTTCATCATTAGTACTCAATAAAGCATACACACAACGGAAATTTGGTGAGCTATACCTGTCAACTGGATTCCGTTGTCTTGTGGATCTCCTCAAGGGTGGAGTAAGAGACTCTACTCGTTCTTTTGCATGATCATTTGTACCAACTTCTTCTGTCACAACAGATTCATCTTCATCAAAACTACTTGAATCTTCTTCTTCTTCTTCACCCCCCAATCCATCATTTTGTTCATCCTGAGGTGCATCTTGCTACTCTAAATCAAAGTGGACCTTCTTTACCTTTTCATCTTTTTCTTTTGGCTGTTCAGGTTCAGAAATAGCTCTAAGTTCCCTGAAAATAACATCTCTAGAAAAGATAATCTTGCGGGTTAGTGGATTCCAAAGCTTATAACCTTTCACATTATCACCATATCCAATGAATGTACACTTTTCAGCCTTTGGATCCAACTTAGATCGCTTTTCCTTAGGCACGTGAACAAAAGCCTCATAGCCAAAAACCCTTAAATGTGAAATAGAAGGTTTCTTACCTGTCCACACTTCATAAGGTGTTGAATCAAGAGCCTTACAAGGAGATCTGTTTATCAAGTAGCAAGTAGTACACACAGCCTCTGCCCAAAAGCATTTATCCAACTGTGGATCACTAAGCATACTTCTACCCCTTTCCATAATTGTTCGGTTCATCCTTTCTGCAACACCATTCTACTGTGGTGTATATGGAGTTGTCTTTTGTCTGATTATACCTGCATGCTTGCAAAACTCATCAAATTCCTTAGAACAATATTCCCCTCCATTGTCAGATCTTAATATTTTTATCTTTAAACCTGATTGGTTCTCTACTAAGACTTTGAATTCCTTAAACTTAGTGAAAATTTTAGATTTATGCTTCATAAAATAAATCCATGTAAATCTGGGTACATCATCAATGAAGGTTACAAAATAACAAGATTTTCTGATAGATTCATTATCCACAGGTCCAAACACATCCGTATGAATAATTTCTAACTTCTCTTTTGCTCTATTGCTTCCTAAAGGAAATGACTTTCTGTTTTGTTTACCAAACACACAATGCTCATAGAAATCAAAGTGCTCATCAGAATAGGAGAAACCATCCAACAAATTTTTATTCTTAATAGTTTTTAATACATTATTGCTTGTGTGGCCCAATCTACGGTGCCACAACATACAAGTGTTTTCAAAAGCCTCAGATACATAAGAGGCATTATAAACTGTAGTGGCTTCAAGTTTGAACAGGCTTCCGAATCTCTTCCCCTTCGCTACCACCAAGTTCCCTCTCACTAATTTGCAGCCATGCTTGTCAAATGTCACATGCATTCCCAAATCATTCAACTTCAAAATTAAAATCAGATTTTTAGCTAATCCAGTAACATGCAAAACACCAGGGAGGGTTTTAATCCTCCCATCACTGAAACATAACAATACCTTTCCTTTCCTGACAATCAAATATGTAGAGTTGTCACCAAGGTAGATATTACCTCCATCATATTCTTCATATGAGAAGAACCATTCCTTATGTAGAGTCATATGAAATGAGCATCCTAAGTCAACCAACCAATTTTCATCAGAAACAACATTACATGCAGAAAGTAAAACTTCTTCACCTGCATTCGAGGACTTATCTGAAGCACTCTCCCACTGTTTCTTGGGGTTTCTACACTCCTTCACATGTCCCCTTTTACCGCAGTTCCAACACTTAACTCTGTACTTTTTACTAGGAGTCTTAGACCGGCCCTTGGACTTGTCCTTAGCCCCTTTCTGATCTCCTTTAGGTCCTCTTTCCTTAGACCTTCCCCTGACACTAAGAGCATCCCCTGAACTATCTGAACTCTTCTTCCTTAATTCCTATGACAGTAGCACTGAAACAAGAGCATCCAACTTCAAATCCGCAAGGTTAGCAGTGATAGCAAGGACAACATTCTCCCAAGACTTAGGTAAAGAACAAAGCAGTAAGATACATTTATTTTCCTCACTAACCTCAACATCTACTAAATCAAGCTGACTCACTAACAAATTAAAAGAATTTAAATGCTCTGCAATTGATTCACCTTCTCGCATTTTCATGGAAAACAATTTTCTTTTTAAATAAAGTTTATTTACCATACTCTTGGCTTGATAGATCTCACCCAACCGTTTCCACAACTTGTATGCAGTCTCTTCCTTTGTGACATTCAACAGGACAGAGTCTGAAAGACACAACCGGATGGTTCCCCGTGCCTTCTTATCTAGTCTATCCCACTCATCTTAAGAGACATCGTCAGGTTTCTTCTCTTTTTGGATATCCAACCATTGGTTTCTTTCTTCCAACAAATCTTACATTTTTAACTTCCACAACTCATACCCCGTTCCGTTGAACTTCTCAATGTCCAATCAAGAGGTTGATGCAACGGTGGATGCAGCCATAATAACACAAGATCTATAAAATAAACACAACCAAATCTCCCACTGCAGCTATAGCTTCCACACTACCACCCAAGAGTCAAAGTTGGCCAGGCTCTGATACCAAATGTTAGAAATGAAAGCAACACTACTTCAATGGAAATCTGATTCAATACAAATTTCTGCAATCTTTAACTGTGTTATTAATGGAGATTGTAACACAGAAACAAAACTATGCTTCACAAAAATGCAAAATCAGAAATATGAACACATAACACAATGTTTAACGTGGAGAAAACCCTTTCGGATAAAAAAACTCCACATAGGAAAGAGGCCCAATGTTTGTATTAATCTGAAAATGATTTACAATACAACAACACTTCAACTCTCCACCAGTCTTCAATCTGACAGCATTTTGGCAGCACCCGAGTACCTAAAATCTGTATTACAGCAACTAATACATGGAAAATACTTATAGAAACATTTTCTAACTCATCTTAGGCATTCACCTTCTCTCTCCTAAGATTCTCCGACCTGTAAACATTAATTACCATCTTACAAGCATATTACACATGTCCAAAAACAACCATGCAACGGTTGGGCTCCCAAGACTAAATCTGGCATCTTACAGCATCTTATGATGCATCATAACCATCATAGATTCCAGCAAAAGAGTATCTTTCCAAGATAGGAAGCTTGGGCTAAATATAGCAAATATACAACTAACATATTCGTCATATGCGTCATAGAATCTCAGAATCTTATGACAACTTGCAGTCGTCATAAATTCACTCACCAAACATTATGACAATTGTCATACATGCCAAAAATAGTACATTCCTCAAGGGAGCATGCCTATCCTCATTTACCATGAGTTTTTACATTTGCCAATAGTAAAAGTCACTCCGTAACTGCCGCCGGTAACTTTGAAATTACAACTGTCAATGAGACTACCTCATTCCCTTATGGGTAATTACAAATAACAAATAATAAATGGAATAAAATGCAATAATTGAATTTACAAAGTTAATGGCACCTTATTCCAACAGGTCAGGGCTAGGGATAGTACAAACCTTTGTCGTCACTGCTCCAAGGGATCCAGGGATTCTCTGCGCTCTTCCAGCACCAGGGTTTTCCCGCCCATCTGTCTTTGCTTCCATTCGAAAATCTACTATTATATACTTATATGTTACTCTTTAATTATGTCAACTATATTTTTAATTTATAGTTTTAGTTTTTTTAAATATATGCTGGTTATGTTTTGATTTTTATGTAGATAGTCACAACATAAGACTCCATGCCATGTTGCCATTTTGAACACCTCTAGCATAGCTAGAGAAAAACAAATATAAATCCATACATTATGGTTATAAATGTCCATACACAAATATTTGTGGTTGTGTGTAAGCCTCCATGTTTATATATAATTACACCCTTACATTAATGTACATACAATGTAAAAACTCATGATAAGGTTATACCAAAATTTGGTACAAAACCACAGATATAAGTGTAATAAGTGTTTAAAGTTACATAGCCAATGATCCAATACATCTTCTTCAAAACAAATTTTATAAACCATGTTTGACTGATTCAGGCAACCTCACTTCATGTTGATCTTTAAATAATTTTAGTAATTCAAAACATTCTAAATTTTACATCTAATGATTATTTTGTAATGGTGAAAATTTGTATACTTATGCCATTTCCTATTTTGATGCGTGTCTTAATACATAGACATATTGACAAATACATAATTTTGTGCATGGTTGTGTCCCTTGCCCTATGCCACTACCTATCCATTACACAAATTTACCCCATTTACATGTTCACTCGCTCTTATGCATTTTCCTTTATATTTATTGCATGCATTATACGCACATAAGTTCAATGTACTTATTACCCATGTTGATTTAGCCCCTCTATATATTTGTGATAATTTATGTGGTTGTAGGGTTGACCCTATGGTTGCAAACTTGACCCTTTCAATTTAAAATTTTATTCAAATTTGAGTGACTCTCACCTATACCCTTCCCACCTAGGGCAAACTAAACACAAATTTGTGTAGTGTGTTGTTATGTCCTTGTATTTAAAAACATTCAATCCATTCATTCTAATCATCCAAAGTATCATTTGAAATCCTTTCATTCTAGAGCATTAAATGAGCAATAAATAGTGACACACTTAGATTTGGTGCACTAAAAAGAGTAACAAATTTGCACACATCATTGTAGGACCTTTTACTGTTATATTCCATCTTTTGTATATTTTTGGAGGTTGACCTAGGAGAACTTGTCTCATTGCGATGAAATGACAACCCTTCTGAGGTATTTTTAAGTACCACCAACCCTCAAACCAATAGGAATAGCGTAGACAAATATATATTAGGTGAACAAAGGAGCAAATTATACAATTGTGTAAGTTCAAATTCAGAGGCACATGATGAGTTTCTAGTCATGGATTTGTCGTAGACCATTGAACTCAAGACATCAGATAGAGCATATGATCAACATAGAGTCCAAGGCACTCATCTAATGAAGAGACTATATTTCCTAAATTGATACAAATTAGACTCCTAAATCCTCATTGTTGACACATTCTTTAGTCATAGAGCTAAGTATTCCTATCCACCGCATTTAATTTCCCATCTTAGAATTTAAATTGTTCAAGTATTCAATCTAAGATATCATTAATTAATCTAAGCTAATTTGTGCTTAATTGGTTTCAATTACTCAATTAGCCTAGGTTATCTTTAGAAAAGTTTATTTTCCCTTACATTTTTTGTGAACCCATTTGATCCTATGCAACCTAGCTTCCCCTTAGGGTTTTTCCTATTTATTGGGGTTTTTCAATTTGCATTTTCTAATCTCACATCTTACTTCAAATCTTGTATCCCTTTTCCATCCTTTTGCTTAATTAATATATCATTCTTTTAGAGTTGTGTGTGGTTATTTATACTTCCTATCTGTCACCCAATGTACACACCCTTATATTAACCTTAGGATTTACATATTACACTTACTTTTTAGCTTTGATATACCATTGATTTTTCTAATGTGAGATTTATTACCCTTTTCCATTAACATTGTCCCATCATGGATATCTTCTCCCCCTTCCTTACTGTTGGGTGAATATTTTTTCGTTAACTCACTAACGGCAAAATGGTTATATCAGTCATAGCTATGATGAGACAAAGTCTCTCCTCTCAGCAAGGGGAGGTTCCCTCTAGTTTCTTAACTATTACCAACAAATAACTTATGAAACTTATGTACACTAAACACTATATTTGTGGTGGTTCCATTTCATCCTATTCTCTTTTTTTAGAATAGATGCTTCTACTTCAAGATGATGATTTTAATGAAACTGATATTAAAGAACTTATAAACTATTACAAAACCACAGAAACGCAAAGTCTTTTGTCATCTCACTTACTAAATACAAATAAAATTATTTAAAGTTGAATGCAGCCCAAAGTCTTCACTCTTCTCCAAGATGATATGAGTAGATTGAATACAACAACTTGCAGCACAAAGTCTTCAAGCTATTTTGCTCTCACAAACATAAACACAATCCTCACAAATGATTTGATAACACAAAGTCTATCACAATCAAATTAAGAATGCTCTTTAATCACTTGAAACAATCTCCACACTTCAATTATTACCAAAGAAGATTATGATAGTAAGACTTAAGAACAATGCTATCATAACACAAATAACCCCAAGACAAAGATTGGAATTGAACTTTCTTTCTTGTATTGATAAGTATTTGATAATTGATTCTCACAAAGAAACACAAAGTCTTGATTTGCTTTTCAATTCGCCAGAGTTTTCTTGCAATAGACAAAAGATAAAATTACAATAAAGGACCTCTTTATTTATAGTGAGAGGCCTTGAGCTAATCTAGGAAAAAGTCTAACTACTTTGACTTATTCAACAAAAGAGTCCTTTTTGACTTAGGACTTCCTTTGTTCCATATGTAATTACATTTTAGAAAAATACATATGGATACGTCCAAAACTGATTACAAATTACATATACAAAACTATGAAAAATAAGCTAAGGCAGGAAGAAAGAATTTTAGCTGCCAACATCATTCTTCTTTAGGAAATTCTAGTAGATAGTCTTTACTGCTTCCATTTCACAAACATCTGGTCCAGCTATATTCTCTGACATCACACGAGCCTTGACAATCATATCTTTTACTACTTTGACTACCTTCTCATGTTTTTTAAGATTATCCTTCAGATTATCAAGAGTGGACTGATAGTCACGAAGCTTATCTAATGAAGCAACTGAAAACACCTCGTCCTCAAAATCCCTTTGAACCATTTTCTCAAATGCCTCAACCATGTCTTCAGCAACATGGAACTTGTGATTTTTAGCTTTGAGGGTACATGGGAACTCTTTGAGTCTATGCAAAAGTGTTACATCATCATCCTCACTGAGTTCCCATGCACTTTGCAGATCTTCAAGCACACTTTTTAACACATTGATGCGATGGATCAAAGATTCTTTAGTCTTAATAGAAGACTCCCGATTTGACACAACACCAATCGCAATCAAATTCTTTACCTTAATCCATTCTTCTAGAGTCTCTTCCAGATCTTGAAGTCCTTGGGATAATGAGTCAACAAGCTCATCAAGCACAGCCCTTGCCTTTCCCATTTTTTCTTTTCATTCCACTGTAGTCATCAGAAGAACTTTACCTTGCTTGAGCATTCTATCCAGGAATTCACCAATAGCCCTTCCTCTAGTATGTACCTTTTCAACTTTCTAAATCAAAGGATCTTCAAGAGTGACTACCATAGGCTCTACAATTTCTGAAGACATTGTGATTTTCTGAAGAACTGCAGCTAACTATTCAGCTTTGGCTTTGTAGCGCTCTTTCTCCCTTTTCTCTTCATCATATTTATTGAGTAAAGAAGTGGCTGTAACTTGAAAATCTGATTTGATGCCTTCATGAGTAACTTTACCCAATTCAACTCTAGAAATCATGTAATCATTCATATCAAAAGAATCTGTTGTAGCCTCAAGAGGAGGCCTGGCAATCTCTGCATATCTGATTCCTTTGTCATCAATAAGCCTAGAGACAGTCTTGGGCTTCTTCTTCTGTGCCTTTGGTTTAGCAGGCAACAACTTCTCGAAATCAATGTCATCAAACGAAATAGCCTGCTTCTTCCTCTTCGGAGTATAAGCTGATAACCATGGAGGCAATGTGGAAACATTTACTCTTGGGGGTGGATCAACCGTCTACTCAATAGGATTCATACTGACACCTGTAATGGTAACAATTGGAGACGTGGTAGTAAAAATTGTACCTATAAAATCAACATTCTTCTTAGGAATATTAAGAAATTGATCTAACACAGTTTGTTCTCCAATATCATATGAGGGTGAAGATAAACTAGGAAGTGAACTGGCATAATCAAATACAGTTCCAAAAGCAATCTTTACAAAAGTGGGGGTAGAATCAGAAGACACAACAATAGGAGAAGTGGGAACATTAGAAACAATTGGAACATTATTAGAGACAAGAATATTTGGTAAAACAACAGAATCTTGTGGTCCTTGGGGAACACTTTTATGAGGAGACTTGTGTGAATCATCAAACTGTTCTTGATCTACATTTGTTTCTATTTCATGCTCCTTATCCTTTTCATCATCTGATTTCTCCTCCATCTCCACATCTTCAGTCTAAGGTTCTTTGACATTTTGTTGTTCTGCCTCTGCATCTTCTGCCTCCACATTATCAACATTCATCTTGTCTGAACCTGGGTCTTCAGTATTAGAACTTTCTATGACCTCTTTTACTTTTCCCCCTTTGGAAACAAACTTAATTCGTGTCTTTGTTACCCTAGAAGGAGTGTCACTTTTGTTCTTAGTTCTGTTTTCCACCTTCTTTCCTGTTTGTTCCTAAATCTCGGTCTCAGACCTAGTAAGGAACTCTTTCATACTGATCCCCTTGCTTTCCAACCATACATTAGTATCAGCTAATATAGGTTGAAACCTTTTCTGAAGAGAAGTCTCTTCTTTCACTGACCATTTGATCTCTGGTAGGGGTGATGCCTCAATATTCTCAATATTATATTTGGGATCTAGAACATCCCCCTCATCCTTCATGCCCTCTGGAATCTCTACCAATCCTAGCTCTTCTATCTGATTCAGGCACAACCTGCAATAATCCATCTTGCGGATCTCATTTTGGGTCCTTATGTCAACCCAAACATCCTCAACCATGGGAAAATGAAATACTAATTTCCTTTTGATCTTATCTTGCACTCTACAAAAATCAAAGTTATATCTCCTCTTGAATTGTTTCACAATAACAAGTTACATCTCTGTTTCAATTACTTTTGCCTTTGTGGCAGATTGAACTGAGTACCTTCCAATTTCAACAAGAAACTTGATCCCAGACTTTTTCAACTCCATTTGCTTATTATGGACAACAATCAATTGCCTACATAGCTCCATCAAAACCATCTTATCACTTGGATACCTAGGCAACATGAATGGGTAACCTTGGTAGTATCCAACTCTCAAATATGTGAATGTAGAAAACTACAAGAATAAACAACCAAAGGAATTTACCACTTGCCAGGCTTCATCAGATGCTCTTTTTTGCTCCAATTCCTTGTCCCATAAACACATGAAGACTGTGAAGAAAGCATCATTTACCCTCCTAAAATGGTGAATAGACCCTTTGAGGGTTATTTGAGGATAATACTTGAAAATCGATACAACTCTCATGTCTCCCTCTTGAGTCAAGCCTGGAAAGATTCTCATTGATGCTGCTACATATACTAGGTAAGAGGTCATATAAAATTTGAAGGTGGTATGGACCTTGAGCAGTTGCATGCAATGCATTACTAATTTGCTCCCCCCAGAATATCTTTTGTTGTCCTTTGAGGATGACTTTGATGTATGGGTACATCCACTCATGGAATTGAGAGGAAGAAGAAAGACCTCTGATTCTGCTCAACAAAGTGATCAAGTCACTAACCTCCTCTACAAAGTCACTTCTAGGAAGGACTTTGGGCCATCTTGATAGATTGCTCCTAGGAGTTTTCAACCATTTTCTATTAATGTGCCTCTTGGCAGATTCAACATCCTTATCAAACTCTTTCTGACCTTGGGCAAAGTCAATTTCTCCAACATTCTCTATGGGTGGGGACACATGAAAATCTTATCAAAGAACTCAACATCAAGCCTCATGATAACATCCCCGTTAGAATCAGCTACAGTTCTAGTATCTTTATTATAGTGACTTGCCACTTGAAGGACAAATTCAGGATTGTGAGCTACCACTGGGAATGAGGCCACCAAGTGTATATTACTGTCAATGATTTTCTGCATGTATCGAGGAGGATTTTACTACTTAGTTCTCTCTACAAATTCTTCCATGTCAACATGACCTATCTCAGTATCTCTGATATCCTCCACATTTGACAGTACTACAGTGACAAGGAAAACCCCTTGATACTTATACTTCATTGTCTTAGCTTTAGACGAAGATGGCTCGAACATCGGCTTTTGAAGGAATCACTGAAACTAGTGTTGACAACAACTGTTGCTTGCAGAAACTGCAAAAAAGTCATGATCTAGCAGTTAGGGGAAAATTTGGCATTTTGGGAAAACCGTGTAATGTTCACAGGGATGAGATTGAAAGGGCTAGAGCACGCGCAAGTCAAAAAATTAGGCAAAAGCGAGCCAAAGGCATCATTTTCAAGAATTTCCCAGTGTTAGGAAAACTGTCATGCCCACATTTCCCATGCGGTCACAACACATGAACTCAACCAAGGTGAGTTCAAAGGGGTAGGAGAGTGGACACACTCAACTCAAGAGTGCCACTCCTACAAAATATCTCAACACAATTTCTCTTATGGCCTCAAGCCAACATGTTTAACAAAATTTTCAAAAGTATTCATATTTTGGCTATCAAGCCATGTATCAAATTGCTCAAAATCACATAACTTGCCCTCAAGGCTCTCAACATCCCAAAAACTTGAGGAGGATCACTCCTCCCCTACCCCACACTTGTTGAGCATTTTCTCCCAAGTGGGAGAGGCTCTTACAACACCCAACCAAAATTTTCCCACAATAACAATAGCACTCAAGGAAATTAACCACACACATAAGCATCATGCAAGCAAACTAAATTACAAAAGGAAGGCCTTAGCCTTGAAAACCAACCTTTAAAATCCCTATTATGGAAGAAAGTTGATGTAGAGCTTCTCCAAAATCTCCTCCAACATAAGCCACCAAACTCCCTCTATCTTCTTTCCCCAAAATCCATTTCAAACAATTAAAATTCTCAAAAATTCAACAACCCCTCACCTTCTCCCAAGTGGGATTAAAATAAGCTCAACCCATGAGCTTAGAGGAATGGGGAGGTGACACTTGTCATCTCCTCACTCTTCCTCCCCACTACAAGTATGTCCCAAGGGATGGGTGTTGACACATGTCATTCACCCATCCCCAAAGTCTCCCTCACCCCTTACCACTTGTCCTCTCTCCAACATGTGGGAGAGAAAGGAGGAGTTAAAGAGGGAAAGAGTGACACATGTGTCCCCCTCCTTTCCTCTCAAGAGGGACCACACAACTCCAAGGGTACTCTCACCAATTGTGAGAGAGACTTGGAGTCAAGTCCTCCACAATTGGTGGGTCTTGGAGTCATCTCCAACCTTGGGAAGTGAAAAGGGATGGGGTTGAGTGTTGGTACCACTCATCCTCTCCCTCCCATGCCTCCAAATTCGTCACTTAACTTCTGTGTGAAGTTAAGGTGACCATATGGAGGTTTACTAAGGGTTACCCAAGTAAAAAGGAACCCTAGACCCATGGGGTATAACCCAGGGTCAAGTTTAGCCTAGTTAGAGCACCTAGGGTCAAGTTAAAATACATGAAAAGGGTCTCCAAAAATTTAAAATTTAAAAATGTAATTCAAAGACAATTCTTACAACACAAATTATAATTCAAATTAAAAGAGGGTAGACTTAACCCAATTAACCACATGCAGATTAACATTACAACATTTCATCATACACAGAGTTGATCTTGGTTCCTCGTGGAACTAGATCAGCTTCACAAGGGATTACAACATCAAGTGTGGGATGATCTCCAGTATCTGTGGCTGGTTAGAAACACCTACGCACTTAATTGCAAACTTAATTCCACATATAAATATAATAGCCGAAGCAAATTAAAAACATAGACACATAAAATATCACAAGTTCACATAAGCATAAGAGAAATCACATTACACTTAAGTTCTAATTTCTGCATTTCAAACATCCATTCCCAAGATTGAATCACAAAACAATTTTCTATCCAACATCACCCAATTAGTTTTTCCTTATTATAAAGCATCTATCTAAACATCACCCAATTAGTTTTCCCATAATATAAACATCTATCTAACATCACCTAATTTGTTTTCTCTTAATATAAGCATCTATCTAACATCACCCAATTAGTTTTCCCATAATATAAACATCTACCTAACATCACCCAATTTGTTTTCTCTTAATATAAGCATCTATCTAACATCACCCAATTAGTTTTTCCCATAACATCATAAAGTCTAATAGTTTGGGAATTTAGGATCAACAGTCCCACAAGTCTAAATGTATCAGCAACAGTAAAGTAAATAGTCAAATGAACGGGAATTAAAAAGGTAGGCCTCACATCCTCCCCCCTAAGACTGTACTTCCCCTGGAAGTCATCAAAGAGGTGAGGATAGAGAGTCCTCAATCTCGCTGCATCCTCCCATGTTACAGTGAACTCGTCGTACATGTCCCACTGAACTCTAACCTAGTCTAGCTCTCGACCTCGAAGGCCCAGCATCCGACGAGCCAATATGTGAATTGGCTCCAAAGCCAGCTGACCGTCTGCCTCTACCTGAAGAGCACTCCAATCCAATATGTGAGATAAGTTAGAGATGTAACGTCATAAAACTGAAACATGAAAGACATCGTGGATATGCGACAGGCTAGGTGGCAAGGCTAGACGATAGGCTACAGGTCCTATCCGCTCTAAGATCTCAAAAGGTCCTACAAACTGAGGTGCGAGCTTAGAGCCCTTTCCGTAACGGATTGGACTCTTGTGTGGTCGCACTCTCAAAAATACTCTGTCACCCACTGAGAAGCTCTGATCAGTTCTCTTAGCGTCGGCATACTTCTTCTGTCTATCCTGTGCCTCCTGAAGTCTCTATCTAATTAGTGTGACCTGCTACTCCATATCCTGAACTATCTCTGGACCAATGGCAACCCTATCCTCTATCCGATCCCAACTCAATGGTGTCCTTCATGGTCTTCCATATAAAGCCTGAAAAAGAGGCATACCCAACAAGTTGTGATGCCCATTATTGTAGGCAAACTCAACCAGATATAGATACTCCTCCCATCTAGACTGATGGTCCATAACACACATATGAAGCATGTCTTCCAACACCTGATTAACTCTCTTTGTCTGTCCATCGGTCTCAGGATGGTAAGCTGAACTGAAGTTGAGCTGTGTGCCCAACACCTGCTGCAAGGCTCTCCAAAACGCTGAAGTGAAAACTGAGTCTCTGTCAGAAATGATATGGCAAGGTACTCCATGAAGTCTAACAATCTGATCTAAGAATACCCTCGCCACAGATGGTGCATTGTACGACGTGCGTACAGGTGAGAAATGCGCCACCTTGGTCAACTTATCAACCGTCACCATGATGGCATCATGGCGACATGATGACATAGGTAGACCAACAATAAAATCCATGGAAATGGTGTCCCATTTCCACTCAAGTATCTCGTGAGGGTACAACAGTCCTGCTAGATACTGATGCTCGGCCTTGACCCTCTGGCACTCAAGGCAACGAGCAACATATTCTGCAATGTCTCGTCTCATCCCAGCCCAATGGTATAACTGTCGCAAATTAGCATGCATCTTCTTCACCCCTAGGTGTGCTGCATAAGGTGTTCTATGAGCCTCTAAAAGAATCATTGCACGTAGATCACCTACACGAGGTACATAGATGCACTGCCGATGTCTAAGCAAACCATCAAGCTCAAGGGAATATCCTGCGAATCTGCCCTTAAGGGTCCTCTATTTCTAAATTTCCTGTTGCACCTCAAGAAACCACTCGTCCTCAGGCAGATGTTGTAAGATATGCTCTCTCAAGTCCACCCTCAATGTCAAGATCAGGATCTCATGGCACCTTCAACTCAAGGCGTCAGCGACCACATTCTCCTTCCCTTTGATGTAGTGGACATCAAAGTCGTACTCGCATAAGAACTTCATCCAACGCCGTTGGTGAGCGTTCAAATTGTGCTGTGTGAAAATGTACTGCAAGCTATGGTGATCTGAATGGAGCTCAAAGCGTCGACCCAAAAGGAAGTGTCTCCAACGAACAAGAGCATGAATTACTGCTACGAGCTCTAAATTGTGAGTAGGGTAGTTTAGCTCATGTGTCTTGAGCTTACGCGATTCGTATGCAATCACTCTACCACCCTACATAAGTACGGCTCCCAAACCCTCTAGTGATGCATTTGTGCAAACAACAAAATCCTCTGCAGGATCTGGAACCGCTAATATGGGAGCGCTGGTTAGACGCTCCTTGAGGACCCCAAAGGCCCTCTCACACTACTCGGTCCAAGTGAAACCCTTCCCTTTTCACTAAAGGGAAGTGATGGGATGCGCTAATCTGGAAAAGCCCTCAACGAATCTACGGTAATAACCGGCTAATCCCATAAAGCTCCTGACCTCTGTCACATTGGTGAGTGTTGGCCAGTCCTGAATCACTCTGATCTTCGATGGATCTACGGAGGTGCTATCACCTGATAAGATGTGCCCCAAATACTGCGCCTCTATCCTGAAGAAGGCACACTTCACCAGGTTTCCATAAAGTTGCTGCTCTCATAAGCACTGCAACACCTGATGCAAATGATCCACATGCTCCTCCTCGGTTTGTGAATAGATCAAAATATCGTCAAGAAAGATGATCACGAACCGATCCAAGTAAGTGCGGAACACCCCGTTCATGAGACTCATGAACACTGCAAGGGCATTCTTCAAATCAAAGGGTACCACTGTGAACTCGTAATGGCCATATTTGGTTCGAAACGTAGTCTTATGAATATCTACCTCTGTGATGGGTAATTGGTGATACCTGGATTTCAGATCAGTTTTTGAGAACACTCTGGCTCCCTACATCTGGTCAAAGAGGTCGTCAATCCTAGGCAGAGGATAACGGTTCTTCACCGTCACTTTGTTCAACTGCCTGTAATCCATGCACAAGCAAAGAGACCCATCCTTCTTCTTCACGAAGATAACCGGTGTGCCCCATGGAGAAATGCTAGGTCGGATATGCCCCTTCTCAAGTAACTCCTCTAACTAAAGTTTGAGCTCTGTAAGCTCATGTGTAGTCATCCTGTAGGGTGCACAAGACACTAGCTCGGCACCCGGCACTAGATCGATGTGAAAATCTACCTCTCTGCGTGGAGGCATACCTGGTAATTCTAGCGGAAACACGTCGGCAAAATCTCTTAGGATAGGGTGATCATCTAATGAAGCCTTAGGCTCATCCTCTGATCTATCACTGACTGTGATAGCGAACAACTGACACCCTTTCTGCATGCAACGCTTAAGCTGCTGAGCAGATCTCATACATACTGCCGCGGGCTTCTGTATGCCCACTAACTCAACCGGTGAGCCATGATTGTCTAAGCAGCTAATCATCCTCTTAGGACAATCTAGCTTGGCTCTATGAGCCACAAGCCAGTCCATACCCAAAACTACACCGTAGGATCCTAATGGCATAATGCTAAGGTCACACAATGTAGTGAAGGAACCCAAGGAGATCTCGCAATCTCTAACCAAGGTATCTTCTGACATCCTAGCCCCAGAGGCCAACTCAACCTCCCACCTAATGTCCTGCCTAGAAGCCACCAACCTGCAACGTTCCACTAACGATGAAGACAGAAAAGAGTTGGTAGCTCCAGAGTCAAAAAGAATAGAGATGGGGAAATCCCTAATCATACTTGTCTCAATAACTGAGGCCTGGAAGTCGGCCTAGCGGTTGTCAACCGCTGCAAACATGCGGTGGGACTTGCCCACATCACCTACAGTCTGCTCAGATCCTCTTGAACAGGGCTATCCCCCTGCTGTAAATCCCTGTGGACACTCTCTAGCCAAATGCCCTGCCCCACCACATACATAACACGGGCCCCTAGCCTGTAACTATCCTAACTAAGTCCTACCCAACTGCTGTTGTCCAGTCCATCCTGTGGACCCCTGTGAACCTCTGTAAGACTGCTAAGGCCTTGTGGGTCCCGCAGATGATCCATGTTGTCTCTGATCCCTACGCAGGCCCTGTTGCTGCCAACCACGGTTCTATCCTCCCTGAGCCCTCTGCTGGGGTCTAGACCTCTATTGATGCTATTGCTGCTGCTGTTGTGGAGGCCTAGGAGGTAATGATGAAGAATTGAATCCTCCTCTCTGTGGTGCGGATTGCGGTCTACAAAAGTTCTGCTGCTGCTGGTAATTACAGTCCTGAAACTGCGGGCATGAATTCTGCCCTCGTCCCTGAATTTCCTCTGCAATGTAAGCCTTTTCGACAACCTCACTCATAGTTTGGGGGTCTGCCATACACACTGGTCCTGCTATCACATGATTCAGACCTCTGATGAATTTGTGCACTAGGAGTTTCTCATCATGGAGATAATCTGCGTATCGAGAAAGCTCAATAAACCGGCTCTCATACTGAGCAACCGTGAGTCCTCTCTGCTGTAAGTCATGGAACTCATCTATTTGGTGGTGTCTATAATGATCTGACAAGTATCGCACATTAAAGCACTCTATGAATATGTCCCACGTGAGTGTATCTAAGGATAATCGGCGCTTGCACTCCTCAATACGCCACCAGGTAGCTGCTGCATCTCTTAGAAGGTGCACTACCACTCATGCTTTCGTGTTGCTCCCATAAGGTCGCAACGTGAAGCACTTGTCTAGACTGATGATCCAAGCCTCAGCCTCAGCTCCCTCTATAGCTCCAGTGAAGGTAGGTGGATTGAGCCTAAGCAGGTCTCTGATGGGGTCTCCTCTGTCTCTAAGTCCTATAATTGGCTCATCCACACCATACTCGTAAGGTCCCTGATGTATCTGCTCTACCCTCACAGTCTCATCTCGTCTCTGGTATCACGGAGGACTCCTACTCCGTGCTCGGTATGCTGACCCTACCTCCTCCACTGTAGTATCAGGTATCTCTACAAAAGGCTTCATATGTGGCACCTCTCGTGGATCGTCGCGGGGCTCTACACGTGGCTCAGCTCACGACTTAGCATGCAGCTCCTCATGTGGCTCCTCTCACGAAACATCACGAGGCTCATCACATGGCTCTGGTATAGCTGGCGGTAGCCTCTCTAACATGGCCTGCAATGTATGTAAAATCTGAGGACCTATGTCAAGTACTGGTGGTGCCTGTGGTACTGGCTGATCTGCTATGGCTGTGGGTGCCTGTCCCTCTGCTGAGGAATCACTGTGCACCTCAATAGACGTAGTGTTGCGCAATCGCGCTCATCGAACACATCAGGGAGGCATCCTACAAAACAAGGTAGGCACTAATTAACCAAATTTGCATAATAAATAACGTGCCCAAATACGCCCAGTGTTTAAACTTGGCTCTAATACCAAATGTCATGCCCACATTTTCCATCCGGTCACAACACACGAACTCAACCAAGGTGAATTCAAAGGAGTAGGAGAGTGGACACACTCAACTCAAGAGTGCCACTCCTACAAAATATCTCAACACAATTTCTCTTATGGCCTCAAGCCAACATGTTTAACAAAATTTCTAAAAGTATTCATATTTTGGCTCTCAAGCCATGTATCAAATTGCTCAAAATCACATAACTTGCCCTCAAGGCTTTCAACACCCCAAAACAAGGTAATGACCCCGAGGAGGATCACTCCTCCCCTACCCCACACTTGTTGAGCATTTTCTCCCAAGTGGGAGAAGCTCTTACAACACCCAACCAAAATTTCCCCACAATAACAATAACACTCAAGCAAATTAACCACACACATAAGCATCATGCAAGCAAACTAAATTACAAAAGGAAGGCCTTAGCCTTGAAAACCAACCTTTAAAAGCCCTATTATGGAAGAAAGTTGATGTAGAGCTTCTCCAAAATCTCCTCCAACATAAGCCACCAAACTCCCTCTATCTTCTTTCCCCAAAATCCATTTCAAACAATTAAAATTCTCAAAAATTCAACAACCCCTCGCCTTCTCCCAAGTGGGATTAAAATAAGCTCAACCCATGAGCTTAGAGGAATGGGGAGGTGACACTTGTCACCTCCTCACTCTTCCTCCCCACTACAAGTATGTCCCAAGGGATGGGTGTTGACACATGTCACTCAACCATCCCCAAAGTCTCCCTCACCCCTTACCACTTATCCTCTCTCCAACATGTGGGAGAGAAAGGAGTTAAAGAGGGAAAGAGTGACACATGTGTCCCCCTCCTTTCCTCTCAAGAGGGACCACACAACTTCAAGGGTACTCTCACCAATTGTGAGAGAGACTTGGAGTCAAGTCCTCCACAATTGGTGGGTCTTGGAGTCATCTCCAACCTTGGGAAGTGAAAAGGGATGGGGTTGAGTGTTGGTACCACTCATCCTCTCCCTCCCATGTCCCCAAATTCGTCACTTAACTTCTGTGTGAAGTTAAGGTGACCATATGGAGGTTTACTAAGGGTTACCCAAGTCAAAAGGAACCCTAGACCCATGGGTATAACCCAGGGTCAAGTTTAGCCTAGTTAGAGCACCCAGAGTCAAGTTAAAACACATGAAAAGGGTCTCCAAAAATTTAAAATTTAAAAATGTAATTCAAAGACAATTCTTACAACACAAATTATAATTCAAATTAAAAGAGGGTAGACTTAACCCAATTAACCACATGCAAATTAATTACAACATTTCATCATACACAGAGTTGATCTTGGTTCCTCGTGGAACTAGATCAGCTTCACAAGGGATTACAACATCAAGTGTGAGATGATCTCCAGTATCTGTGGCTGGTTAGAAATACCTGTGCACTCAATTGCAAAGTTAATTCCACATATAAATATAATAGCCGAAGCAATCTAAAAACATACACGCATAAAATATCACAAGTTCACATAAGCATAAGAGAAATCACATTACACTTAAGTTCTAATTTCTGCATTTCAAACATCCATTCCCAAGATTGAATCACAAAACAATTTTCTATCCAACATCACCCAATTAGTTTTCCCTTATTATAAAGCATCTATCTAAACATCACCCAATTAGTTTTCCCATAATATAAACATCTACCTAACATCACCCAATTTGTTTTCTCTTAATATAAGCATCTATCTAACATCACCTAATTAGTTTTCCCATAATATAAACATCTATCTAACATCACCCAATTTGTTTTCTCTTAATATAAGCATCTATCTAACATCACCCAATTAGTTTTTCCCATAACATCATAAAGTCTAATAGTTCAGGAATTTGGGATCAACAGTCCCACAAGTCTAAATGTACTAGCAACAGTAAAGTAAATAGTCAAATGAACGGGAATGAAAAAGGTAGGCCTCACAAAAACTTCAGGGAGTCATGCACGGGCAGTCATTTTGACCGCTCCTACAGGTGGGTATATTGCATTTTGATGTATGGGCGGCCAAAATAACCGCTTTTGCATATAGGTAGGCTTATTTGCAAAGGAGATGAAATGACGGTCAAAATGACCGCTTTTGCATATTGATAGGACTTAGGGAAATTTTTATGTATGGGTGGTCATTTTGACCGCCATTACATATGGGTAGATATGCAGGTGTTTAAGTGCACGGGCGGTCAAAATGACCGCTCCTACATGAGGATCTTATTTATTGTCATGCATAGTGAAAGTCGAAAGTGTTTGAGCGAGCGTTTTTACCGCTCTTACATGCAGTATAAACTTTGACTTTGTATGTAGGGGCGGCAATTTTCACCACCCTTACATATTGCGGGAAATTTTAGCCGAGTGTCACGTGCAGACGGTGGGAAAAACTGACCCTGCCAGTGACGGGTTCTCACATGAGGAAAAACAAAAAATGCTGAGCTTTTTAGATTGAATCGCAAAAATTGCCAGGATATCATCAAAAAGATAGATAACAAACAACAAACTATTACTAAAGAAAAAATGAAAAAATGACTCAAAAAAAAGAAAGCCCTAGATTCGAAGGCACATTAATTTAATCCAAAGCAAACAATTCTAAGATCTTTTGAAATCAAAAGATAAACTGAGAATAAAAACATTTCAATCCCTAACCTCCATAACAAAAGGAAGATAAAAAAATACACACAAATAAAAACCCTTACCTGGAGAAAGATGATGATGGTGACACAAACCCTAGGCGAGATTTGATCTTTTGCGTAAACGAAATCACTCTTTGAGGGAAAATCCTCAAGTAAATGAGGGCTTGGAAGAGAAACAGAATGACTAGAAACGTTTACAAATGAAATTCCTAAAAGGAATTAACACATAAAAAAGGTTTAAAAGTCGAACTCATCGTGCATTAATTGCACACGAGTTAGACTTGAATACCCAGCAAAGTGCAAAGGCGGGATTTTTCGCCGCTTTTCACATAACCAATGATCAACGTGTATGGATGGCGATTTTCACCGCCCTAACATATTGTAAGGGATCAACATGCATAAGCGGTCAAAATTACCGCCTTTACATGCTAAATGAAAATGAACATGTCTAAGCGGTGAAAATCACTGCTTAAGCATGTAAGAAAACAAGTCATATGCATTGTCGGGGGTTTTGGCTGACTTTGCATGTGACTTACTAAAAACTTTCTAACACCCAAAAAGCTTAAAAATTGATATTTTAACAAGCTTAAAACTAGTCAAATTTCACAAATTTCAAAGAACCAACCTAGGGAAGGGTTTCAAGAGATTCTTAGGTGTCAAAGGACTATGCATGAGGGCAAGAAGATTTGCCTTGATTTGCATGCTTAGAGTGTAGGCTACGGAACAGACAAGTTTCGTAGGAGTCGTCCTACAAAATGAGTGCAGCTGATTTTGAGGAGAACACTTACCAAGCTCACTTCTTATGTCACAACATTTTATAATGAAGATGAAGAGACACAAAGCCATTTATATAAACATGATTATTTGAGGAAAGAGGCAAAACCTCCTAGATTTGTCACATGACATTTGAGCATCACTATAGCATATATTCATAAATACCTATAGCTTGGATTTCACTTTCACCTTTTTAATTTTCCCATTGACTTTCTTATTCTGGCCTATTTGATTATACTTAGTTTTTGTGCTTTTAACGCTCATTTCACCTTCTATATTTGATTTTATACCTATCTTACCCTCCTCAGTGGGTAAGGGACATTTTTGGTTTTTCATTTTTCCTTTGCTATTTATGTCTTCTTTATGCCCACGCTTTACTTCCATTTGCCCAAAACTTTATTTCCCACTTGGGTTGCCCAATTGTCTATCTTTTCTCTATTTATCATTTGTCACTTATTCCTTTAAGATTTTATCACCTTGCTTGCTTATGTTAACTTTTTGCTTCTGATACTATGCTTATATCAATTATTTTTCCTCAATATTTAACCCATTACCTATTACCTATTGATCTCCTATTGCCACATCACTCTTCTTAGAGATTACATTTTGATCTTACATTGTGATATCATGCTTCTAGAGTTACTTATTGATCCTACAATGTCGTATTACACTCCTAGAGCTTACATTTTTATCCTACAATTCTATATCACACTTTTAGAGTTACTTAATGAGATTACATTGTTATATCATGCTTCTAGAGCATACCCTTTATGCCATTTACACTATCCTTGTCATATTATTATCATTTATCCTTACTTTTGGGGGTATCATGCCTTCCATCTTACATATTGAGCTTACATCACTTTATCCTCACATTAGGGGGCATCATGCCTTTCTCTTATTTATATTTATTAAATTTGTGATTACATCCTCACATTGGGGGAAGTATGCTTTCCTCCACATCTTTCCTTCCTATATTTGTTGGGGACTTATTGCCTTACCTACACTATTGTGTGCATGTGCTCTTAGATGCCACATTGGGGGCATATGCATATCCTGATGCAAGTATGTGCCTAATCAGTGTTGTCATTGGTGTCAACTATATCTTATTCTATTACTTGTTTAGAAGACTTGTATGTTGAGGATATTGAGAAAATTAGCCTCTCTAGAAGGAACAAGTGAGTTACAGAGAAGTGCAGTATAGACAGTGAGTTATATGCTGAAGAAGAGTCCGGTAAACTGCTCCGCATTTACTTCTGCTTGAAGATCGTGGTCTGCAGATTGGAAGCAAGTTAGAGGTATGACTAAGGATGCTACATTCTGAGTTTGAGCCCTCCGCATGAAGATCTGAGTGAGTTGTGTTCACCAGAGTAAAACTTGCTTTTTCTGTAAGTTCAGATGGGACAGGAAGAAAGTATTATGCTCTGCATTCCTCCACAATAAAGTATTTTGCTCTGCAGTTCTAGAAATAAGTCTGGGATGATGATAAGTGCCTATAGTTGCAATGGTTCGTGGTTTGGTGGTCCGCAAGCTATCTTTCTTTTATGACAGTTGAAGACGGTGAATTTCATGTGTTCTGGTGAGAAGATTCCTATGGATAAAGTGGTTATGGTTTGTGCGGTTGCTTCTGATGATTATAACGTGCTTGTGGATGTCTCCTAATCATGTTCCTATCTGGACTTTGGTCCGTGTTAAGGAATTGAGAGTGTGTTTGAAGATTGTTCCCAGATAATGTAGCATGTAACCAGTCTTGGCCAACCTAGTTAATCCTAGTGATTGCAGAGATCTCTAGAAGATTGTGGAAGTGTGTTGTGGCATGGAAGATCATGTTTGAGTCCCAACTAAGGCATGGCGTGATCTGCATTTCATTTCCTTTGCATAATGTTGTAATAGGTCAAGACCTATTTTGTAAATGTTTGTAATACCGACCTTGGAGATTGTTCCAATGGTTGATGACTATGATGCCGACCTTGATGATCATTCCAAGGTTGATGTAGTGTATAAATACTTATAGTTGAGTCATGGAAAAAGTGTCCTTGAGCGAAAATGGAAAGATAATAAGAAAATTCCAAAAGGCAGAGTAGAGAAGAGGCAGAGGAAAGAAGAGGAAGAGCAGAATAGAGGCAGAGCAGAGGAATTATTGTACTTCAATCACAGACATAAGAAGGTGTTGATCATGGCAAAGAGCTTGGTAGTGAGCTGCTAATAGGGTTTAACAGCCCTTATTGTAATCTTGCTAGGTTTAGGGTTGAGGCAGTGAGCCTGCTAGACCTAGTTCTTCTTCATGGCAGTAAGCCAGTATGTTTAGGCCCGTGGAGTGACCAAGCCTAAACATCATTATTTCAAGATTGTAATATATATTGAGAGCTAATCCTCTCCATGGTTTTTCCCCACCTTGGGGTTTTCCACATAAAATCTAGTGTCTCTTGTGTTTGATGTTGTATCTGTGGTTAAGTTTCTGATTTCATGCACTCATTGTTAAATCATAATAATTGTGGATAAGTGATGAATGTTTAATTGCAGAAAGTGTTTAAGTTTTTGGGACAACTGATTCACCCCCCCTCTCATTTGTCTACCGCATTTCAACAATTGGTATCAGAGCAAGGTTCCTCTGAAGAAAGTTTATCAGCTTGAGGAAGATCCAAAATGTCTTACAAGAAGGAAGCGCCGCATTTTGATGGAACGAATTATGTTCTCTGGAAGGCTCGGATGAAAAGCCATCTTCTTTCTCTTGGTTACAAAGTATGGAAAGTTGCAGAAACAGAATACACCATACCTCAAAATGGTTTGACGACTGAAGATGAAATCAAAGAATATGAGATAGATATCAAGGCAAAGGATGCTTTGCTAAGCTCATTAACCAACTCAATATTGATGAAAGTTGTGGATCTTGAAACTGCAAATAAGGTATGGGAAAAGTTGAAAAATCTATATGAAGGAGATGATTTTGTGAAGGAATCCAAGTTACAAAGTCTGAAAGTGAAATATGAAAGTTTGAAGATGAATGATGACAAAAACATATTAGCCTTTATGCAAAGAGTTGATGAACTTGTTATAGGGATAAAAGCCATAGGTGGAACTCTCGATGAAAAAGAAGTTATGAAAATTCTCAGATCTCTACCCAAGTCCTACTATCACAAGGTAGCCGCAATTGAAGAATTCATGCAAGTAAAAATGGTTGACAGGGATCAGCTTCTTGGTAAGCTTACTGCCTTTGAAATGAGGGAGTTTTTTGATGCTCTGTCGAAAGTTGAGATGGCCTTCAAAGCCAGTACTCCTAGAAGTACTTCCAGATCAGAAAAGTACAAGGTAGAATCCAATGATGAGTTTGATGAAGTTGAAGCCAACTTCGTGGATAGACTGCAAAGAGGATCTAGTAAGTATAATGGCAAATTACCTTTCAAATGTTTTTCCTATGGTAAAGTAGGTCATTTTTCTTCCAGATGTCCTGAAAGAATTGAAATAAATAGAAGAAGATATGAGAATAGGCCTAGGACCCAAAAGAAGTGTTATTATGTTGAAGATTTTGATGATGAAGGAGTATCAGATAATGGTGAACCAGATAATGCTAGTTCCTCTGTAAATGAATGCTTGTTCATTACTATTAAGGAAGATCCAGTGTCTACTAATTCTACTAGTTGTGTGAACGAAGAAAAACTAGTGGAAAGTGCTTTGGTTGCTCAAGTCATTAAGGACAAGGATGAATGAGTTATTGATAGTGACTGCTCTCACCACATGACTGGTGACAAAAGTAAGTTTGTGAGTTTGGAAAGATATAAGGGTGGACTGGTTAGGTTTGGAGATGATACAGCTGGTAAGATTTGTGGGAAAGGATCTATTTCTTTTGATGGCAAGCATAATACTAAAGATGTCTTGTATGTGAAAGGATTAAAGCAAAATCTTTTGAGTGTGGTTCAGATGTGTGACAAGGGCTATGATTTAAGCTTCAAGGACAATGGATGCAAGATCAAGGAAAGCTCTGGAATAGTCATTGCAACTAGTAAGAAGACCAGAGGTAATATCTATCACTTGAAAGGAATCGAGAACTATTGCTTGTTGACTCAGACTTATGAGAGTTGGTTATGGCATAGAAGGTTGTGTCCCATAAACTTTGATAATATTATGAAGATAAGTACTGCATAGATTGTTAGAGATTTGCCTAAGCTTGTCAATCCTGCTAATCCTATTTGCAAGGAGTGTCAATTTGGGAAACAGACAAGAACAAGTTTCAAAAGCAAGGACCAATCGGTTAGAGGACTACTTGAGCTAGTGCATACAGATTTGTGTGGACCTACCAGACTAAGAAGTTTGCAAGGAGACAGGTATTTCATGTTGCTCATTGATGATTATTTTAGAATGACTTGGGTCACCTTTTTGAAAGAGAAAGCTGAAGCTCTAGAAAAATTCAAGGCATTTAAGGCAATGGTGGAAAATGAGATGGATTTGAAAATCAAATGCTTAAGGTCTGACAGAGGAGGAGAGTTCACAACAAATGAATTCAATTTCTTTTGTGAAGAACATGGAATAAAGAGACAGCTATCTGCGCCTAGAACTCCACAACAAAATGGAGTTGTTGAAAGGAAAAATAGAACAGTTCAAGAAGCTGCTAGAACCATGATGAAGGAAGCTCATCTTCCAGAAGCATATTGGAGAGAGGCAATTCACACCACTATATATATCCTAAACAGAGTTCAAGTAAAAGGTAACAATTCAAAGACTCCTTTTGAATTGTGGGATGGTAGAGTTCCTACTGTGAAATATTTCTAAGTTTTTGGCAGCAAATGTTATATCAAAAGAGAAGAAGATTTAGGCAAGTTTGATGCTAGATGTGATGAAGGAATCTTCCTTGATTACTCCACCAAGAGCAAGGCCTACCAGTGCTATAAGAAGAGGCTGAATAAGATCATTGAAAGTGCAAATGTTAAATTTGATGAATGTAAGGAAAGGTCTTCAGAATCAAGTGAATATGAGTCAGATGATCTAGATGCTTCAGAAGTGGTGTAGCATGAAGACAGCCAAGATGAAGAAGAACAAGCTCCAATAAGTGCTACCAAAACTCCAAGATATGTAAGAATCAGTCATTCTGAAGATCAAATCATAAGAGATAAGAGCAAAGGGATCTTAACCAGAAGAAAAGCTATAGAGGAACAAGTAAATTTTTGTCTGATTTCCAAGATTGAGCCTAAAAATGTAGATGAGGCTTGCAAAGATGAGAATTGGATAAAGGCTATGGAAGAGGAATTGATGCAAATAGAGAAGAATCAGACTTGGGATCTTGTTCCCAGACCAGCAGACAAGAATGTAATTGGTACAAAGTGGGTCTTCAGAAACTAGATGAATGAGAATTGTGAAGTGGTAAGAAACAAAGCAAGGTTGGTATGCAAAGGATACGCTAGAGTTGAAGGAATAGACTTTGAAGAAACTTTTGCTCCAATGGAAAGGATTGAAGCAATAAGGATGTTTTTGGCTTTTGCAGCACACAAAGATTTCAAGGTTTATCAAATGGATGTGAAGTCTGCTTTCTTAAATGGAGAGTTGGAAGAGGAAGTCTAAATAGAACAACCGGAAGGATTACAGTCATCAGATCAGGGTGACATGGTATGCAGATTGAAGAAAGCTTTGTATGGATTAAAACAATCTCCTAGGGCATGGTGTGCACAGTTGGATAGGTATCTAATACAGATAGGGTTCAGTAAAGGTACTATAGATAACAATCTCTATTTCAAGATCAATGATGAACAAACCCTGATTGTTGCAGTTTTTGTTGATGATATTATTTTTGGAGGCAATGAAGGTATGTGCTTAGTTTTTGCTAGAGAAATGCAAAGTGAATTTGAAATGTCTATGTTTGGAGAGATGAACTTCTTTTTAGGTCTGCAAATAAGTCAATCAGATAAAGGTATCTTCATTTCTCAGTCTAATTATGTGAAAGAGTTGTTAAAGAAATTTGGGATGGAAGACTCTAAACCAGTATGCACACCTATGATAACTGGTTGTAAGTTAAGCAAAGATGATAACTCACTCATGGCAGACCAGAAAAGGTATAGATCTATGATTGGAGGATTACTTTATATGACTCAAATTAGACCTTACATAATGCATGTAGTATGTCTTGTGGCAAGATTTCAGGCAGAACCCAAGGAATCACATGTGATGGAAGTCAAAAGAATTCTGAGATATTTAAAAGGTACAATAGACTATGGTTTGTGGTACCCTAAGGACTGTGACTTTGCTCTCGGTGCATATACTGATGCAGATTGGGCTAGAGATGTGGATGACAGAAAAAGTACAAGTAGAGGTGCATTCTTCTTGGGAAAAAGATTAGTATCTTGGTTAGCAAGAAACAAGATTCAATATCCTTGTCAACTATAGAAGCAGAGTACATTCCAGTAGCATGCAGTTGCACTCAAGTGTTATGGATGAAGCAGACTTTGAAGGACATCAAAATTGTGTATGAAAATCCCATTGCAATATTTTGTGACAATACAAGTGCCATAAACATATCAAAGAATCCAGTGATGCATTCAAGGACAAAGCATATATCCATCAGGTATCATTTTCAGAGAGAGAAGGTGACAGAGAATGAAGTCAAGTTGGAGTATGTTTCTACCAAGGATCAGATTGCAGACATTTTTACCAAGCCTCTATCTAAGGATACTTTTGAGTATCTCAGAGAAAAGTTAGGGGTTATCACCCCTCCTGCTCTAAACTAAGATGCACAATAGTGCATTAGTCTGGAGGTGTTCAGAGGTTTAGATTGATGCTTTTTAGGGCTACTTCTCAGGGGGAGTAGTCAGAGAGTTTAGAAGAGAGATTAGATCAAAGCAGAAGAGTGCAAGTATGTGCCCTTTGCAATTGATGTCAAAGGGGGAGAGAAGTCATGTGAAAAACTTAGAGTGCAGATGTGTAAGAGAAAGGGGGAGAATTTTGGAGAAAGAAAGAGTGCAGGTGTGTAAAGAGAAAGGGGGAGAATCTTGTCTTGATGGCTATTGTAGTTTTTCACATCATATGTTGCCATCAATGACAAAGGGGGAGATTGTTACAAGTATGTGCCTAATCGATGTTGTCATTGATGTCAACATATCCTTGTTGTCATTGGTGTCAACTATATCTTATTCTATTACTTGTTTAGAAGACTTGTATGTTGAGGATATTGAGAAAATTAGCCTCTCCGGAAGGAACAAGTGAGTTACAGAGAAGTGCAATACAGACAGTGAGTTATATGTTGAAGAATAGTCCAGTAAACTGCTCTGCATTTACTTCTGCTTGTAGATCGTGGTTTGTGGATTGGAAGCAAGTTAGAGGTATGACTAAGGATGCTACATTCCAGGTTTGAGCCCTCCGCATGAAGATCTGAGTGAGTTGTGTTCACCAGAGTAAAACCTACTTTTTCTGTAAGTTTAGTTGGGACAGGAAGAAAGTATTCTGCTCCACATTCCTCTGCAATAAAGTATTTTGTTCTGCGGTTCTAGAAAGAAGCCTGGGATGATGATAAGTGCCTATAGTTGCAATGGTTCATGGTTTGGTGGTCCACAAGCTATCTTTCTTTTATGACAGTTGAAGATAGTGAAGTTCATGTGTTCTAGTGAGAAGATTCCTATGGATAAAGTGGTTATGGTTCGTGCAGTTTCTCCTAATGATTATAACGTACTTGTGGATGTCTCCTAATCATGTTCCTATTTGGACTTTGGTCCGCATTAAGAAATTGAGAGTGTGTTTGAAGATTGTTCCTAGATAATGTAGCGCGTAACCAGTCTTGGCCGACCTGGTTAATTCCAGTGATTGCAAAAATCTCTGGAAGATTATGGAAGCATGTTGTGGTGTGGAAGATCATGTTTGAGTCCTAGCTAAGGCATGGTGTGATCCACATTTCATTTCCTTTGCACAATGTTGTAATAGATCAAGACCTATTTTGTAAATGTTTGTAATACCGACCTTAGAGATTGTTCCAATGGTTGATGATTGTGATGCTGACCTTGATGATCATTCCAAGGTTGATGTAGTGTATAAATACTTGTAGTTGAGTCATGGAAAAAGTGTCCTTGAGCGAAAATGGAAATATAATAAGAAAGGTCCAAAAGGCAGAGCAGAGAAGAGGCAGACGAAAGAAGAGGAAGAGCAGAATAGAGGCAGAGCAGAGCAGAGGAATTATTGTACTTCAATCATAGACATAAGAAGGTGTTGATCATGGCAGAGAGCCTAGCAGTGAGCCGCCAGTAGGGTTTAACATCCCTTATTGTAATCTTGCTAGGTTTAGGGTTGAGGCAGTGAGCCTGCTAGACCTAGTTGTTCTTCATGGCAGTAAGCCAGTATGTTTAGGCCCATGGAGTGACCAAGCCTGAACATCATTATTTCAAGATTGCAATATATATTGAGAGCTAATCCTCTCCATGGTTTTTCCCCACCTTGGGGTTTTCCATGTAAAATCTGGTGTCTCTTGTGTTTGATGTTGTATCTGTTATTAAGTTTCTGATTTCATGCACTCATTGTTAAATCATAATAATTGTGGATAAGTGATGAATGTTTAATTGTAGAAAATGTTTAAGTTTTTGGGACAACTGATTCACCCCCCCCCCTCTCAGTTGTCTGGCACATTTCAACATATCCTACTATTAGCACCGAGTTTAACACATGCAAATTTATCTAGGTCTGGTCCTTGCATTCCCCCACGTTTCTACCATGTGCTAGAATTGCAAAAATCTTAAAACATTATAAGTTTAGGGGTTTTTAATAATATTCTAGTTTTTGTCGAGCCTTTTGAACCTTAACAATAGTTGTTAGCACTTTCTATGGTTATTGTAACCTCCAAAAACCCTAACAAAGGTTCCTTCTTATGTGTCGGCATTTTCTATGGTCTTCAAACCTTGCGAATTGTTGACAAACCTTCTTATTTTAGTGGTTGACACTTTTAGTGGTTTAGGAAACCTTCCAAAGCACCGACAGTTTGACTCTTCTTAAGTTCCAGTGTTTTTGGTAGTTTTCATAACCCCTAAAACCATCAATAAAGTTTTTAATAGTTCTTAAAGCCTCGACTCAAAGAAGTAAAGCAAGAGCTTTAGTCTTTAGAAAGAAAGTTGTCTGCAAATTCAAAAGTTTTGTAAACCCTTCAAACTGTCGACAAAGCTCCTCATGCAAGTTGTCGATGCTTTCCATGGTTCTCAAAACCTTTGAAACCTCTGACAAGATTCAAAGGAAAGACTTGTTGGCATTTTTGTTGATTCACAAAACCTTTCAAATGCCCAACAAGGTTTTAAAAGAAGACTCCATTAGCAAGTTTAGTCGTTCTCAGAACCACTTAAACCTTCAACAAGGTTCAAAGGAAGGATTCGTCAGCACTTTTTAAGGTTCTAAAAACCTCTAAAATGCTGACAACATTTGAAGGCTTAATGAAAGGGGAGTTTTCAAAACAAATGAATCCTTCGGGAGTTTAAACGCAAACATTCAAAAGGAAGCTCTAATGGCAGTTTAGTGGTTCTTAGAACCACTCAAACTGGTGACAATTTTGGAAGCACTTAAAAAATGTTGATAGATTTCTAAACAAGAATGAAATGTCCAATAAGCTACAAGGAAAGTGTCGCCAAGATAGAATAAGACAAAAAGTATGTGAGTTTCAAGTTTCTCAAAAGTGTTGACATAGTTTTTAAAGTGGTTAAAAATGTTGACAAACGCAAAATAAAGTGGAAAGTATTAAAAGGCTCTCATGGGCCCATTTGTAACCATTATACATTCAAATGTCCATGACACTCTTGTATTCAAACACATCAACTACCACTCTGCACAACCCAGGATACCATTAATGGCCTCAAATGGGTGTGATTAGATAGAGGAAGACTTCGAAACACCTCATGGTACCAATGGACACCTCAAAGACATGACTTGTGTACAAATGCATATGGTTGTTGATGCAAGAGGCATGGTTTCAAGTGCACAACCATGTTAAGGTGATGCAACATATATGGTCAACTTGTGAATTCATTGACCAATCTTGGATTCCCGTCCAAGCAACAAGACTAAATGTACTGCTATATATGCATGTTGCTAAGATGTAACAAAGGTTGATCATTTAACCAATTTTGGATTGTAAGTGCTTAAATTAAGTTTTAGGGTATTAAATGATGAATGTCTAGCTCTATAAATACTGAAGCATGTTTGTAAATTAAGGGAAGGGGTGGTCTAGTAAGGTTTTTCCTGTAAATGTATGTCTCCATGACAAGTCATAGTATCTCAGGAGGGGTTTCAAACTTAGTTGTCATCTCTCACTTGCCACATTTGCTAGCATGATTGTAACAAAACTTGATTAATGTATGACAAACATTCTAAAGCATTACAAACTCTTTTGCAATGGATTTGTTTTGTTGCATGTGGGATATTGTTGATTTGTTGTGGTTAACTAAGAATGGCATTTGTAGGTTTCCTTATTTCATCAATTTGTATGCATATACAATTTTTGTTCCATTATTGATTTGCAGACATGTTCTCATCCCCTTTGCAAGTTGAGACTCTGTTGCCCAATGGAGTAGGCACCTGCCTGGTTGGTGAAGGGCCAACACCTTTTGATTATAATCATCACTCTTTTTAGTTGTAGGAGTATTTTAGGTTTCACCATGCCAGCATGATTCAATATTGTAACTTGTGTCATATCTCATGCCATCCCAAAAATGAAATATTGTTAGAGGATCATATTGGTATGTTCTCCCTCTTACCCATATGTATGCAATGTTAAGTGGATTCATCTGCTCAAGAATAATATAACTTTTATCTTTTGATGCATGGTAAGAGTGAATCATTATCTTCTTATTGGAGGTCTTGTAGGTTTGTATGTAGTCAATGTTGACATGAACTTAGTGACAAATCTTGGCATTTATAGAATTTTAGGTATGGTTGCTTGAGGGCCTTCAGTCTAAATTGTTTATTTATCTTTAATTATCCTATTATTGAGACCTCAGGGTATACCCCCCTTAAACTTATAAAGCCTAAAGTTGAAGGTGGGTTAACCCACTCACAAGAATTGGTCCATGCAAGCCACTATCTAAGCATAAGCATTAGCCACCACCTTTGTTGACATATCCCTGGCCTGAGATTTTGATGAGATCAAACTATCATTTTTTTTTAAAACATGATACTAACACACTCGCATGCTACGTGTGCGCTTGTCTAACATACACACCTTAACGTTGTTGCACATGAAACAAATGTTCAACACATTACCCTAAGGCAAGGAGGTGTAATTCACGATAAGGGTGTTTCGCACCCCTCTATATGAAGGTTAACCTAATTAGGGTTAGGCATCTCTACATGCGATGCCTCAGGGGAAGGCCCCTTTCCAGAAGGTGACCCCTAGTGTTTTCTAGGTGATGATGAAAAGGTAGTCTCCCTTAAGGAGGGGAGACCTAATAACCTAACTACGATTAAATCCTAATTAAAATAAAATAATGATTTAATCAAAAACTTAAGTTCAATGCGGAAATGTAAACTACTAAACAATCCATCATTTACTTTAAAGTCAAAATACAACATCTATGACATTTAAATAAAGTTGCAGAATAATTAAATGAATCAAGGAATAATGCCTATTTTATGCAATAATTAAATATCATTGAAAAAACATTCAAAACTAACTTTTAAAATTTAATACGGAATAATAATTAACTAAATGGTCTAAATTTGACTAAGGAAAAACATTTAAAACAAAATTTTAAAACTATGTCTCAACTAATTTAAAACCCCTTCAGAATCTTAAGTTTAACATTAGGAATACCCCTCTAAGGTCAAGCAATTTAAATTTAAGTCAAATAATCCCTAAGTGGGGTTGATTTGACTAAATAAGATTTAAGACCCTAAGACATTAGGGCAACACTAGAAACCCTAATGCAAGTTTATAAAAGTGATCTAAGTCTAATTCTTCTCATTCTTGTTTGCAGATTTGGATTAGAGTAAAAATTGAAGAAATCTCTTTCCCTTGGAAAGATAATTTCCTTACAAATCCTTTTGCCTAAATGCCTTGTTTTCTAACATTTATTTTGTTTCTAATATTGTTTTCTAAGTTTATTTTCATTTTCTAAACTAAATAGTTTTCCTATTTTCCTTTTTGCAAAAGTTTAGAAATAGTTTCCTATTCTAATGAACATTACACGTCTTTAAGGAAGGTTTTTTTCTTTTTTTCTTTTTTAGAAATACACATGCACGCGCACACGTGCACACACACACACACAAAATATCTAAGAAAGAGTATATGCAATTGCCTATATATAAATATCTATATAATACAAAATTAATAAAACTAGGAGTTGATGTGTATATACACAGAATATAATAATAAATATATATATATATATTATATATATACATTTAGAAATATAAATAAATTTATATCAAATAATATGTATTAAAAAACAGAGTTCCAGGTCAAAAAAAAAAATCGGCAAGGTTGTGTTCACGGAGGCATTGCAAGGAGGCGACCGACCGCCATAGGTCGGCGGACCTATGCAAGTCACCTGCAACCTGCACAGGCCGCTGACCTATGGATAAAATCTAGAACCTTTATAAGGTTAAAACCACACTAGTGTTATATATTTTTAAATAAATAAATATGTATCTATATTGGAAATATATATACATAAAATAATGAATAAAACTAAACACTTATATATATATATATATGAAAATAAAACAAAACCTAAAGATAACATAGCTCTTCCAATAAATGTATTTTTTTCCCTTAAGAGCAATATTAAACACTTTCTTTTCACAATAATGAATGAACTTATTAAACACAATATATATTTCTTTTGAACTAAAAAAACCTAGCAACATCACATATTCCCTTGAAAGCTTTATAAAAATAATTATTTTCACTAAGCAATAGGGTAGTGTATCTCTTCTTTTGCATACTTAACATTTGTAAAATAAATAGAAGGATGAGAGGGAGAGATAGAGAAGACACAAGATTTGTTTCCATTGTTTATAACACAAAACTCATTTCTTTTATTTCATTTAAATACAACTTACAAGATGCAATAAACATACATAGGAACTCATCTAAGAGAGGATTTAATCAACTCTCCATTACTTCCCAATACATTTACAAGCTCAAAGGCTATAGACTTTTCACATAGTCTCACATAGGGATCAATCCTCTAAACAAGAAAATAGACTTCACAAAAGAGAGACTCTTCTCCTCTTTTTCTTTTCTCCTTGGCTGAGAAACCTACAAATGGACACAACAACAAAGGAAACAAGGCCAATGGAGGGATAACCACCCAACCATAGACTTGTAGAAAGCCTCCCCTGAGCTAGGAGGCCCACAACCAACCGCGGGTTCACACACTCTCAACAAGGGAATAAAACACTCAGACAATACACTTCAAGCACTCCCACCCAAGGAGACTCACAAAGCTACTTCCATTTGCATAGAAAGAAATAGGGGGAGAGAGTGGACTACTCTCCTCAAGGGGAAATACACCAAAATACAATCTTAACCATTTTCTAAAAACAGGATCTTCTCATACCACAACCATCTCAATATCCCTTATGACTCCCAAGCAATAACAACAAGGGCACTCATGCATCCAAAACTCAATCTCAAGACATCAATACAAGGCTCTTAACCTACCAACTCCACATACAGAGTGGCCTTTCTTTGAGGAGGTTCATTCCTCTCTCGTTACCCCACACAAGGCAACCTCTCACACATGGAGAACTCATGCCATTACAACCCTTACCCAAATGCAAAAACACATTAACTTGACATAACCATTCTCAAGAATACCTAAAAGAAAGAAAATAAAACTACAATCCTAAGCCTTGAAACCTTGAGAGCCTGCCTTGAAACCTTGAGAGCCTACCTCTCAAGCTTCCAAGTTGGAAGATGGTTGAAGTAAATCTCCCAAGAACCACTCCAAGATCTCCTTCCAAGACTTTCTCAAAATCTCCTCTCCAAAGCCAAAATTCCCTCCAAAGCAAAAAAGACAAAAATCCCTTCTTTCTCCTCAAAGAGGGAGATATATAAGGTTTCAAAACCCATTCCCTTGAATGGGGAGGTGACACTTGTCACCTTCCCATTAACCCTCAAGATCCCATCTCCCCACAATTGTTCTCACATGTGTGAGACATTGGGGAGTGGGAAGTATTTGGGTTCTCTCCCCAAGAAGCTCTTCCATTGGGTGCTCTTACATGTGTAAGGCTTTGGGATCAACCCAAGCCCATACCTAAACCTAGGGGAGTGGGAATGGGATGTGACAAGTCACCCATCCTTTTTCTCAAAACCCTAACTCGCCACTCTTTTCCCAAGGCCATTTGGAGTGGTCAAATCTTAAGATTTGTGGTCCAAAAGGTACCTATCCCATAGTTACTTAACCTAGGGCCCTAAAAACCATAAAATAATCAAAATAAAGCACAAAATACACATTTCAAAAAGCCCTAAAACCCAATGCACGAAATTGGACACATGGATGACAACTCATCATCCAACTCACCCCTACACCATCATAGGACACTTAAACATTAAACATTACAAAAGATAAATTTAATTTCACATTCAAAAGAAATCAATCAAAACCTTAGTCCACCTTAGGGACTAGGTTGAGTGTCATAGGGTCTATACACGGGGGTTAATTAATAGACCTTTGAATTTCCATTGGCCATGGAAATACTTGCACACTCCAAGCCCACATCAATAGATTCAATAAATATATATATAGTCAAAGCAACTCAAATCAAATAACACATGAAGTCACACACTCATCCAAGTGTTCTCATAACGAATATAATAATAATCCATTTCACTTCCTAACTCAATTATCACACTCCTGAAAATATAAACATTACATTTTTTAATTCACATATTTCAGTAAAATTTATTTTCATCCATAATTGAAATAACAAGGATAAGACATTCATTCATCATATAAAATTTAGAATATAACCTAACATTTCTATCTCAATCATCATCAATATATAAAGAGCATAGCTCTCTACTCTAATCATATCATAATGTCCATCAATGTCTAATGGATAGGATCAAAAGTCCACAATAATATCCAATGTCAAGATATAACAAGTCTATTAGGTTGAATCAAGGTGTCTAACAAGGGTGGGCCTCATAGGAAATACATGTTTGAGAACCAATAGAAAGGTGTCATTGTCAGTGATATGTTGATTTGGTTCTCACTTTAAAGACTCTATAACTGATAAGTTATCTATAGTAGCGAGTTTATTTGTGTGTTAAGTTGGTATCCTATCAACTTGCGCCAAGAAAATGGTGTTGTTTCCAGGGAGACATTAAATGTTTGAAGTCCATTGAAGACTCTGCTGGTGGAAGATAACCCATAAAACTTTCTTGCCTTGGTGGTTCTTTTTGCTCCAAGGATCTCCTCTTTTGAATAGGTGGCAACTCTACTATCACACTTTCAATGTTTCTACTACTAATACATGCATGTTGGTTGTGCTAAGTCTCATATTTCATGTTGATGCAGTTCATAAGGTTAAGATACATGAATGTTTTCTATTAGGAAAAGGTGTGTTGTACACCTTGCAAAAAAATGAATTATTTAATTATGTAAAATAAATATTTATTTGTGGTGCATTTTAATTGATGTGTTTAGCCACATTAAATATTTATTTGGGAACACTTGTAAAAGTTTTAACATTGGGTTAGTTATTTTATGTGTAGGAGACATAGAATAATTAATTAACTAATTGACGCATAAAGTGAAAACTTAGTTGCAAGAATTAAATAAGAAGTCAATGGTTTTATGTTCCCATGGTTTTGGGACACATGGTTTTCCCTATACTACATCTTGTATTTGTGTGAACTTGATTCTATAAAAGCAAGCACATGGTTAGTAGTTGGAGTTGGCTAGTTGAGTGGACTGCCATTATATTGAGTTTCTCTTGTGAGTGCATATGTGAAGCAGGGCATGGGATGTCTGGTTACATGCTTGGACACATGGAGGATGCATTGGAGGAGCTTGATGTTTCAGAAGTGTTCATGGAGATTGTAAGTGTATTGTAATGTTTTATTGCTGAATAATACATTAAGCGTGGATGCTTTTGGAGGTTGGGTTTTTCCTTCTTGAGGGTTTTCCCAGGATATATCTTGTGTTATCTTGTGGTTTGTCTATTTGATCTTTGCATTATAGAATTTCTATAAGTTTGTATGCATCATATTCTCTCATAGGGTTGTGTAGGAATTGGTTTGATCAACCTGTAATTTCTTAACAAGTGGTATCAGAGCTATATTAATGGTTGGGGGGGTGTGGGCTCCTTAGTGTTGTATAACCCTTGTTTGTGTAGTTCTGGTACAAAGTTGATGCCATGGCAATGCATGAAAGATTTGGGACATTACAAGATATGAGGGTTTTGTGCAGGTTGTTGTTTTATAGATTTGGGTTTTGGGGGTTTATAGATTTGTTGGGTTTATTATAGATCTGGAGTTGAAAAATAATTGACAAAGAGGGTTTCTTGGATGTGTTTCATATGAAGGTTTTGAGAAGGAAGTTTCATAGATGACCTCCTAGGACAAAACGGACCTCACCATTTGATCTAGGAGGCTCGAGAGGAGAAGAAAAACATATAATTTGACATATTTTGGCCACTAAGGCCTGAAGAAAATTTTTTGCCCCCTTGCTTAGTTCAGTCATATGGTCGTTTGTAGGCATCTAGAATTGACTAATTAAAAAATATATTATCCTACGCAAAAGAATTTTCTATAGTTGTGAAAACAAATTCATTAAAAAAAATTACTTTAAAAGTTGTTTTTAAATTATAGAAAATGTTTATAGATTTTTTTAAAAAAATCTTTTTGCAGAGTATGGGGTCCGCAAACCTCGTACCCTGTAGACATCCGTACTGTGTCAGTAGTAGGCGGTACGCTGAATGTAGGGGTCTGTTGGCCCCTAGCCGACCGTGACTGGGCTGGTAGGCCCTTAGGCCCCAGTCAGATGGGGCTTAGCCCACAATCCCCTGTGGGGTTCAAAACATAAAAAAACTAGTTTTAAGAGGAAATTTGGGTCCATAGTCAATTGTTTGGAAAAATGGAAAATCTAAACAGTTTTAAATCCTTTTCAAATCCACCATTCAAAGCCCATAATGATGCCAACCACACACCACCACAGACACCACATCACCCAGTTGCCATGTCACCTGCCAAGTCAGAGTGCCACACCATCTTCTGATGTCATCCGTATAGATGATGATGTCAGCATGATACAGTTGTATGGACAGGGTCTTGCCAAGTGGCCCCTTCTATGTAAGGAAGCTAAGGTAGCGAAACAACTTCCTACACTAATCTTGAGGGGAGAGATCCAAAACCTTTCAAATCTTTACAATAGTTACAAAAACAAACACAAATGGCAATCATACCACAACATAGTAATTACGTGGGGAAACCCTTTTGGGAGAAAAACCCCACACTCCAAATCCACCTAATATATTATTCAGGAATCAAAAAGATTAGAATATACTTGCAGAGCAAGCTTTCACAGGAGTATAACCAACCAGAGATCCAGAGGCAACTCAACATCTATAAGACTCTTAACACACAACCTCCATCTCAAGCTCATGATATATAGGAGATACAATACAGTAAACCCTCAATGGTAATTACAAAACCATGAGCCAAAAACCACCCAAAAGTGGCACCCAGATTATCTCCATTGAAAGATGCCTTGTGATGTGCCAAATCACACAACGACATGTGTAACTCTCCCCTTTACAACTCTTTTAAGTGTCCAACATGTTTTCACATTTCCCAAAACAAGAGGTCCAACTTCCAAAGGCTATAACTTTTGATCTGGGTATCCAATTGATAAACTATTCGATGCATCAAAAATCTCGTGAAGAGATCTATCAAGCTATAACCTGCTTCACTAGTTATGACAACTTTTAGGGTGTTTAGGGGCCTCTAAGTGCCTCAAATTTGAGTTCAAAACTTTTTTCGGGAGTTTCAAAAATGAAAACTTCAATATCTTGCAATCCAGGTATGATCTTGAGTCGAAACTCACCCAAGATGTTTAATTGGTAGTTCCGCACCTTTTTGTAAAATTTTGGGTCTATCCGAGCTCAAATGTAGAGTTACTAAAAATAGTAAGCCTTGCCATTTTTAGCCCCTTTTGGAAACTTTGAAAGTTCTAAACCATTCTTCAAGATAAAGGGTATTCAAAAAGACCAAAACTGGGAATAATGGAAACCTTTTGTAGTTGCAAGGTTGAGACACCTTTCCTAACATTCTTCCACTTGTCAAACATCTTGAAAGAGCAAAGAGAGTATCAACACCATGATTTAATTGTTAGGAGTCGAGAGGCCCATAGACTCTAAACACCATCTAAAGTTCTTTGTGCTCACATGCTTAGTTAATGAATCTACAACATTCATCAAAGTCTCTACCTTAACTAGCTTCACCTTGCCATCCTCAATCATATCTCTAACAAAATAATATTGTACATCAACGTGCTTGGTCCTAGCATGAAATGTTGGGTTCTTAGCTAGGTAGATCGCACTCTGATTGTCACAATAAACTGTCACTGCACCTTGTTTTATTCTGATATCTAAACATAGTCTCTTGAGCCAAATGGCTTCTTTACAAGCATGAGTAGCTGCCATATACTCAACTTCAGTAGTGGACAAAGCAACCACAACATATCTCTTACTCATCCAACTAATTGCACCACCAAATAAAGTAAATATATAAGCACTGGTAGATCGTTTGCTATCAACATCACCTGCCCAGTCTAAATCCACATAACCATGAATATCAAGAGAATACATGTCTCCTATCAAATTACCATGATAACACAAGGAATACTCTAAGGTACCTCACAAATATCTAAAGACTCTTTTAGATGCATCCCTGTGAACTCTAGGATTAGACATATATCTGGAAAGAACTCCCATTGCTTGGGCAATGTCTGGTCTAGTATAGACCATAGCATACATCAAACTTTTGATTGCACTCTAGTAAGGCACTCTGCTCATGTCTTCCATCTTTGATGGGGATGTTGGACATTGTGTAATAGATAACTTCATTCCAACTGTAAAAGGAACACATAATGGTCTACAATCCTGCATGTTAAACCTCTGTAAAACTAAATTGACATACTTACTCTAGCCAATCCATAGTTTTTTGTTCACTCTATCTCTTCTTATTTCCATCCCAAGAATGTGTTTATATGTACCAAGATCTTTCATTTCAAATTTAGCTGCAAGTTGAGACTTTAGTTATGAAATCATTCCTTTCCCTTTATCAATAAATAACATATCATCAACATATAATGTAATAAACAGGAAATGATCACCATCAAATTTATAATAAACATAGTGATCAAGTTTAGAATGCTCAAATCCCAAACTCAACACATATGTATCAAATTTCTTGTACCACATCCTAGGACTTTGTTTGAGGCCATACAAAGATTTCTTCAATTTACAAACCAAATTAATTTTACCTTTCACCATGCAGTGCTCTAGCTAAGTCATATAAATATCCTCCTCCAAATCACCATGAAGGAAAGTCATTTTCACATCCATTTGCTCAACCTTTAGATCATAAGCAACAACAATAGAAAGCAAGAATCTAATGGATGGCATTTTTGCAATAGGAGAAAATATCTCAACGTAAACAACACCCTCAACCTGAGAGTAACCTTTCGCAACCAACCATGCTTTGTACTTGTCAATACTTTCATCTGAACCAAAATTTTTCTTGAACACCCATTTGCAACCAATAGGTTTTCATCCTTCAGGCAATGGCACTAGGTCCCATGTATCATTATTTTTCAAAGCTGCCATTTCTTCATCCATAGAAATCTTCCAAGACTCTGCATCATTCATACCTAATGCCTCTTCTAGAGATCTAGGTTCATCTATGTTAGTATTCAAAGCAAAAATACATCTCCAGTCATCAGGTGAATACCTTTCAGGTGGTTGTCTATGCCTTGTAGACCTTCGGACAAGTTGAGTTGGAGGTTCTTCCTCCTCTTCTAAAGATTTAGAGCTAGATGAGCTCTCTTCAACTTCTTATCTATCTAGGGGCCTCGATTCAACTTTGTCGGGCATAGAAGGGAGTTGAATCACATCTTTCTGGTTCACTTTGTTCTAGTTGCAATGTAATAGAAGACTTAGTTTCTCTAAAAATAACACTTCTACTATATATTACCTTATGTTCCACAAGGTCCCAAAGCTTGTATCCTTTCACACCATAATTGTACTCGATGAAGATACATTTCACAGCCTTATTCTCCAACTTTGTTCACTTCTCCTTTGGCACATGTGCATATGCCTCAAAACCAAAAACTCTAAGATATCTTAGTGAAGGCTTGTACCCCTACCATGCCTCCATAGGCGTTTTATCAACAAGAGTTGATGTATGAGACATGTTAATCAAGTAGCAAGCAGTGGCAACAGCTTCAGCCTAAAACCTTTGTTCTAGACTAGCACCACTAAGCATACTCCTAGCCTTCTCCATCAGTGTCTTGTTCATTCTTTCTACAACTCCATTCTATTGTGGATAATACAGATTTGTCTTTTGTCTCTGAATGCCATAATCTTTACAAAATCTATCAAAATCATTAGAGAAAAATTCACTCCATTGTCAATCCTCAAACATTTTATTTTCTTTCCATTCTACAACTCAACCATTGCTTTAAATTATTTAAATAGACTAAATACTTCAGATTTACTCTTTAGAAAATTTATCTATGTCCTTCTGTTGTAATCATCAATAAATGAAACATAATATGTGGAATTTCCAATAGAAGGAACATCTACAGGACCAAACACATAAGAATGAGTAAAATCCAATACACCACAAGATTTATGAGAACTCAAATATAATTGAAAATGGTTTTGTTTACCATAAATTCAATGCTCACATAAATCAAAATCAAGATTACAATCAGTCAACCCTTCAACAAGGTTTTTATTTTTCAAGGTCCTTAGACCCTTTTCTCCTATGTGGCCTAATCTCTAGTTCCATAACATAGTCTTCTCTGCAAGCAATTTTGATTCAAAAGAAAGAGAACCCTTAGGTACCCAAAATCCATGACCATCCACTAAAAATGAAACCCTCTTCTTTTCCAATGAAGTAGTCACAGATTTACTTTTCATAGAAGTACTATTGCACTCAACAATGTATGCATCAAGCTTATACAATGTGCCAAATCTGACACCTCTAATGATCACCATAGCACCTCTAACCATCTTGCATCATGTATCAGAAAAGACTACCTACACACCTACATCTATTAGTTTGCTCATAGATAATAAATTTCATGCTAATCAAGGGATATGCAACACACCATTAATCTTTTTTATTCCACCATCAGGAAATCTAATTTTAACTTTACCACAACCAACAATATTTAAATGACAATCATCACCCAAGTACACCTTACCTCCATCTAATTCTTCATATTCAGAAAACCAATCTCTATTAGGGGTCATATGGAAAGATGCACCTGAGTCAATTAACCATGCATCATTACATGCATGAGTGGCCAAAGATGCAATGAATGCAACATCATCTTCCTTCTCAGACTCAAAATCAGAATCAATTTTCTTCTTTTTCTTCTTCTTTTCTTCTTTACACTCCTTATGAAAGTGTCCAGGATAATCGCAATTCTAGTAAATAACTTTGGACTTTCCAGGAGATTTGGATCTCCCCTTGGACTTGGATTTGTCATGCTTCTCTTTCTTGACTTTTCTTTAGGTCTTCCACGAACACTTAGGGATTCTTTGGAACTAATGGATACCTTCCTCATTTCTTCATAAAGAAAAGAACCCACAACATCTTCATCTTTCAAGATAACAGAAGTACTCCCAATCGCCATAACAAAAGAATCCCATGAATCAAGCAAAGAACAAAGCAGGATCTGACATCTCTGCTCCTCATCCATTTTTACACCAACTGATGCCAATTGAGCCACCAACATATTGAATGCTTCCATGTGGTCTAAAATTAGTCCACCCTCTTCCATTCTCTAAGGAATACAATTTCTTCCTCAAGAAAATCTTGTTCACTAAAGATTTGGATTGATATATTTCACCGAGTTTCTTCCATAGTTTCTTTACAGAGGGCTCTTCATGGACATTGATTAAAACAGTCTGTCAGGCATAATCTGATTAGACCCTTGGCTTTATGGTCCATAACATCATATTTAGCAGCCAAAGTAGCATATGTGGGACTTGAAACTTTCTCATCAATAGCATCCCACAGATCTCGATCAATTTATAGATCCTCCATCTTCAATTTCCACATCTCAAAATTGTTACCAAAAAAAATTTCTACCACTATTCTCCTTGATGTTCTCGCCATCTAAAAATCCTTTCAACAAGATCACAAAGTATATTCTGCACAAGCTCCCACTCAAAACTGGATTAGTTCAAAAAACCCAACAACCCACAATTGAAAACAAAGGTGATCAAGCTCTGATACCACTTGTAAGGAAGCTAAGGTAGTAGAACAACTTCAGACACTAATCTTGAGGGGAGAGATATGCAGATCTTTACAACATTTACAGAAATAAATACAAATAGCAATCATACCATGACACAATAATTATGTGGGGAAACCCTTTCGAGAGAAAAAACCCCACTCTAAATCCGCACAATATATTATTTAGGAATCAAAAAGATTACAATACACTTGCAGAGCAAGCTTTCATAAGAGTATAACCAACCAGAGATCTAGAGGCAACTCAACATTTATAAGACTCTTACACTCCATCTCAAGCTCCTAATATATAGAAGATATAATATAGTAAACCGTCAACGGTAATTACAAAACCATGAGCCAAAAACCACCCAAAAGTGGCACCCAAATTATCTCCAATAAAAAATACATTGTGATGTACCAAATCACACACCATGTGTAACTCTCCCCTTTACAACTCTTTTAAGTGTCCAACATGTTTTCACATTTCTCAAAATAGGAGGTCCAACTTCCAGAGGCCATAACTTTTGATTTAGGTGTCTGATTGATGAACCATTTGATGTGTTGAAAAGTTTGTGAAGAGATCTATCAAGCTATGACCCACTTCATCAAATATGATAGCTTTCGGGGCATTTAGGGACCTCTAAGTGCCTCAAATATGAGTTCAAAACTTTTTTGGGAGTTTCAAAAGAAAAAACGTTAATATCTTGCAATCCAAGTATGATCTTGAATCGAAACTCACCCAAGATGTTTAATTGGTAGTTTTGCACCTTTTGGGAAAATTTCAGGTCCATCCAAGCTCAAATATAGAGTTACTAAATATAGTAAACCCTACCATTTTTAGCCCCTTTTGGAAACTTTGAAATTTGTAAACCATTCTTCAAGATAAAGGGTATTCAAAAAGACCAAAACTAGGAAGAATGGAAACCTTTTGTAGTTGCAAGGTTGAGACACTTTTCCTAACATTCTAGCCCTTGGAGTGCTTTTTCTTATGGGGGCATAACTTTCACCCAATGTATCAAATTTTTGACTTCTTATAAGCATCAGAAAGGTCTCTCTGAGCACTACACAGTGGTAAAGGTCTGGTCATTAGATTTTTTTGTTTGTGTCAGAATTTGATGCCTAAAGCTAGGCATTGCTCTAGGATAGTTATTTTCTCGTAACTTTTAGATATAAAATCAAATTTTGTATTTCAGATTGATGTTGGAGAGCTCTTGTAGTGTACTACAGTTTAGATCTTATAGATTTTTAGTTTGGTATGCATAAAGAGGTTTGCACTTGTTTGAGTACTTGTGGGAGCCTAATATTCAAAGTATTATTATGAGAGCATTTGGATGAATTTTTTAGCACAACCATGTGGGAGTGCATGTTGTTATGTGACCAGCATCATGGTATAGCAAGTTTTCATATTTGGTACTTTCAGTTACAAGTTTATAGGTTTTTTCATAGTTTAGACTTTGATGGAGGCATGTACACAGGTTGTCTTCTGGTTTGAGGACATGGTTGATACATGTGTGATACTAGGAGCCTCATTTCAGTGGGAGTTGAGTAGAGGTACAATGATGATGATGATTATGGTGTCATGGATATGCTAGTGCATTTGAGCATTGACACGACATGATCATGTATGCATTTGATAGGTATGGGTTATGATGTTTGATTCATGATTACAGGTGGTGGTGTGGTTTACTTTTAGGAGGTTCTTCTTATCTCCTAGATGCTTGATTGGTTCCTTGACTATGGTTACTCATTTGTGGACTTCTTTGGTAAATTGAATCTGATGTTGATTTGGTGTTTAAGTCTTGAGGTCTTCAAGTTATCTTCTTTGATATCTCGGTTTGCATGTTACTTTTTTGATGATAAGTTTGCATGTTGAATTTGTTTGGGATCTATGGGTTATGTAGTTTGTGGGTGTGTATAGCCTATTGATTGTAGTGGGATGACTCGAAAGTGGATTGTCTATATTCACGAGATTGATTCAGTGTTGATGCAAACTTTTTTAGTTGGCCTTGTCTATGGTCATTTGTGCATCGCTATGTTGCATTAGGATAAGAGGATGGATGATTAAAGTGCTTGGATAGTCAATTGTGAGGTTTTGACAGTGATGGTTTATCTTCTTGGCTTGGAGATTTTAGTTCTACTATGGATTTATTGTTATTACAATTGTGTGTGGACCATGGGTGATCTTCCTTTAGGAGATGATTATCATGATACCATAGATAACTCATATCACAACTAAATGGGAGCTTTGGTAGTGATGTGGATTTGTCACCTAGTGATGGATGATCTTCTATAGTGGTTAGGTGTCATGGACAAACTCTTAGTTTATGATTCTTATGCAATATGAGTGCTTTGAAATCTTGGGTACTATTGTTAGAATATGGTTGTCTTTATGAGATTAGAGATGTTGATCCTTAGTTTAGAGTATGGTTGGTATTATGTCATGGTTTACTCTTGATTTTGGATTTGATTTTGGGCATGATACAGGTTCTCTTGAGACTAGATGTGTGCATTGGTGCATGTGATCTCCTACGAGGATATGTTAGTTCATGATGTCATGATTTGGTTCCTGATTATGCATTTGGAGAATTGGTAGTGGTCTAGTTGGTTCTCTTGGTATTGAGTACATTGGCCATGTGCTTGGGAACTTCATGATAGTACGGTGTTGCATTTGGAGCTTAGCATGGATTGATCGGTTGTAGGTGCTCATGGATACTTGGAGACTTGGGTGAGGCTGGAGTTCTCTTGGGATTGGAGACATTTGTGATGCAGAGCATCCACCAAAACCCTAACATACATTTACAAATGTATGTCTATGCATTCTTTAATATGCATACATCCTTCATTATATGTTTATTTGCCCATTGGCAAGACCTTACCTATCGGCCGCTGGGTGTAATGTCCCCCTGATCGCCTACCTCAGACCAATGCATACTCTGACCTTGTTGACTATCGGCCACACTTCCTCTGTCGGCGAATTCCTTATCACTCTTGTCGATCGTTAGCCTCTCGCCGATCGATATTCGCCTTGGGTTTCCTATCGGCAACAGTTACACCACCAGCTCCTATTGTCGAAGTCTCCCCGACTTGTGTTGTCACATCGACACCTTCGTCCACTCAATGGCTTGCAATGTATGTTTGACCGTTGACCCTGATTGTTTATGACCTATTGTATGTTCAACATACAAACACGATATACAACCCGCGATATGCAATTGACGGATACTCACAGATTGTTCTGCCCATACTACTGCAGTATATACACAAAGTGTCTCTGACATACAAAAGACATACTCATCAATTGTATAACCCGATGTACATCTACGATGTACATTCAACACATACAACCCGCCAGATACAATTGACGAATACACAGGAACTGTCTGCGCATGCAATAGGGGTATACACACAAGTTGAACCCAACATACAAAAGCAATATACACAGGAATTGTATATCCAATATGATTTTAACTTTGCATCTTCATAACATACATTCTTGACCTGTTTTCTCACCTAATACACTAGCGATGGACAAATGCGACATACACATAACATGCAAATGCGATATATACACAGATTGTATATCTCGCATACAAAAGCGATATATACACAAATTGTATGTATCTGGTAACTCTATGGATTGTCACAATTTTGACCCGCCAAACCCCAGCAATGGCACAGATCTTCTTCCACGACGATTTCTCAGACCCGTTTCACTCTATTCAACCTAGCACATACCCATGCTAGGGTTCTTCAATACATTTCCCCCACGATCCTGCAAGCAAGCATGTGAACAAAAATAGAAAATGCAAAACCAAAACCTAAACTACTGTACATGACCATTCCATCGATTCCGTAGGAATCAACCAGTGGAATGGGATAAAGAATCCATTCAGCCAATCAAAGCAACAGATCGATTACACAGTAAAATCGAATAGGATCTCTTATTTTTTTATCAGGATGGTGATTACAACTGCTCTGTTTCTCCGTACAACTGACTGATTGCAACTACCAATATCATCTATATCTGCTCTAAATCAACCGATCTAGGGTATTTATCCAATGACCCTCAGTAGTACAGACTTGGTTCCAAGCGGCTGGGAACCATAACCAACTAACAAACTGTAACAACCTAACAAACTTGCACATTAACCTAGATACAAACTAAATATTGGTCCAAGCTGACCTTATTACAATGCATAAGAAACATAAACATCCTTAAAATCAACTAACTACCTCAAGTTGGCCATTGTAGGATAGGTGCACCTGCACCAATTTGTTGAGACAGTTACTCATTGGAGGTTTTAGTAGGAAGACCGAGGAGCCTTCACTTGTCCATATGGATGTGAGTTCATGGACCTTAGAGGAGATTTGTAAAGACCAAAGTAGGTCTTTATTGGGAAAATTTTATTTTATTTTTCTTTCTTTAGGTTTGAATAGATTTAAGATTTTAAAAATACTATATTTTTATCTTTATTTCCTTTTTAATATAGTTTTCGACAATTGATTGTTATCATTAGGTTGATCTGAGTACTCAAGAATAAAAAATAGCCAATCCAGCTAAAAATGTCCAATGTGGGACTAGATGGAATATAGCCAATTTGGGCTCTTATATCCTTTGGGCATTCTTGTTCATACGAAATAATCTACACAATTGGTCAATCGGACCAACCCTCTATCCAGTTCGGGATAGGCAATAGTATTGTCCATACAAGCCTTTAATTGGTCAAATGGACCACACCTCTATTCAATTCGGGATAGACAAGATAATGACCATACAGGTCTATAAAGACAGGAATTCATAATTTTCTCTAGCTAGAGTCTTAGACTCATTAGGACCAATCCATGTGTTGAGTCACTTACAAGAAATTTTACAATATGCCCATAAATTGTATCGAGGAATTTTTGTAAGTTTATTTTTTTTATTTATTTTTTAAATAGATGTCTTGTACTCTCCCTCGGATTTCAACAACTGGCCAAGTACAAGACCAACCCTTCTTAGGGTTCTTTTGAGTAATAGAGACTATTTCATATCTAATTTAATTCATCCTTTGTTTATACTTTCATATTTGTGAAGAAGGTTATGTAGCTTCCCTATATCCTAAGTACCTAAGTACTGGAGGCATACTTCATCCTCCAAACTGTCTACATACCCTATATCCACGGGATCAAGGTACTACGGGATTCATTATGTAAGTTTGGCGAATATGTAGTTTTGTTTTGCATTAAGTTTTATGTAACTGCGAGTGGGTACACAACCCTATCTAGGGTTTAGTCTTCCCCAAATAGTTCTTTGTCAACTAACAACCACTCAGGTAAAGCAGAGACAGTATCCTAGAAAAGTATCTACTTGCAACACCTTAAGGGGTGTTGACGTGAAAGTTGTTCAAAGGAATGTTTCAATTTACCTGAAATGTAAGATTGGTTTGAGGATTTATTTGAGATTAGAATTCTAATTTGTTTTAAACACTTATCGCTTTCTGATCACCAGGATCCATTTAAAGGTGAGGTGAGAGCATACGACAATAATTGTTGATGTTTTAGATAAAACTAGTTCAAGGTTGTCTAAGGATGGATTCTATTTTCTGATCACCAAGGTCCGTTTGATAGGTGAGGTGAGAGTATAGGACAGTTTCCAATCCATTGGATGGTGTTAAAGAGTGCTTATATTTGATAAAAAAAGAATAATTACTTTATTATTTCCACCTTACATAGCTTCCTACTTTTACCATTATATTACTAAATTAATCATTTATGAGAGCAATGTTACCTAAGTTGCATTATCATTCCTAATTGGACTTGTGTTACTCTTAAGAGACATCTTACTAAAAAGAACGAACAGGTATAAAGCTCATATTATCAAGAAATGAATTGATTAAATAATAATAAGGTTACCGAGCATTTGCATGATATCTTGAAACAAAAGGAAACTGTATAAACTATATTGAAACTAAGCATAACATGCATAAAATCATACAAGAAGTAGATTATACCATCCCAACATAGTTGATTTCAAGAAGGTTTTCAGTTTCTAATAAAAACATTTATAATCCTCAAGCTATAGTCACCAAGGTAATAGATGCCTCTTCAAACACAAAGATTATAAATACTACCAAGAATAATGAACTGTCATTAATTCCTTCTATAATAAAACTTAATTATGTTATAATAGAACTAAAATATTAGGCATCATTACACTATATCTCAATATACTTAATATCATTTGTCTCAAGATTAACGTAGGAATAATTTTCAAATAAATCTATTGCATATACACTCATAGATTGACAAACCATCATGAATCACTTGGACATTCGAATAGAGTCAGTTAATAATATTATTCAAGAGTACTACACAACATACAAGGAAACCTATTAATCATAAGATGATTATGTGATATCTATAATCTACCCCAAGGTGATGAACACAGTGTCATAAGGCACAAAATATAACAAGTGGATCACTATCTAACCCATTTCAATGTGCCAAGATCATATAAAGAATACACTAGTTAAATTATAACTATTAAAAAGGTTTATAAGAGGAATCATAACTTATATAATTCACTCAAGAATACAGTGTCACAAGGCACAAAATATAACAAGTGGATCACTAGCTAACCCATTTCAATGTGCCAATATCATATAAAGAATACACTAGGTAAATTATAACTATTAGCAAGGTTTGTAAGAGCAATAATAACTTATATAATTCACTCAAGATTTAAACTCATTTCAACTTAGTATAAATACTATATATTATGTAATAAATCAAATTAAGGTGAATATTAGCTTACCTATTTAACTCACAACACATGAATGTTAAGAGTAGGGATTATTAGATTTTTGTTGTAATTTATTATGATAAGAAATATTATTTAAACCTTCTATTCAAATTCTCATCTTTAGATTTTATCATAATTTATTATGTAATTTAATGATAAGAGGTATTGGTTAAATCTATAAGTGCCTATTAATCAAATGAAGGGTTGAACATCCCGTTGATTCTATTCTTGGCTTTAATTACTCAACTTTGGACAGATTTATATCTAGTAATATCTCCTTTTTTGACTCCTAGACAGGGCGCACTTGCTAACTACACAGCAGTGACAATGTAAAAGAATGAATATGTAATTTTTCTTGGCTCATTAGCACTCCTTATAGTAAATATGGTAAATTGAAATAAAATAGGAACTAAGAGATTAGGTTAAGCATAAATTTGTGTTTTTCAAGCCTTTCCTATCCACCATATGAAGACATGGGGAGAAAAAAAATGTAGACATGTGTATGCTTCCCTCCCAGCTGTCCAAATTTGGGTTGAGTAGAGTTAATTTCAATAAAACTGAACAACTTTTAGGCAAATCCAATCAGATAAGACTCTTCTAAAAATGTTTATTAAAGAGGAAGTTTGTTGGCAACACCTATGTACAAGCTTTGGAGAAATCAATAGGTATATAAGGAAGTAAATCAATTCAAATCATACACCTTGTTGAGGGGATGCCAAGCTGCTCACCAAATGCATAAAACCTGGCAGTATATCTCTGAGGTAATTAATGTATTTAAACAAAAAAATTGATTTACCCAAATTCTGCCTGAGTGCACAAGAAGGATTTGTTCATAGTTTTTTTTTTAAATTTGTTTCAGGAAAATGTAACTGGTGGCACACCAAAAGGGAATTTGTTAAAAAGGCTTTTCAAGCAAATGAATCAACGCATAATATGAATTTATTGGAAAGGGCTTTAGAAATTCTCAAAAAAATAAAATTGTACAGGCAGCCAACACACAAAATAATTGTTTGAAAATGCTTTAGAAATTTAACACCAATAAAACAACGATGCCATAATTGTTAATTTCAATAGTTTGATAACATCAATAAAACAAATAAACCAGTTCCTTTAACAAAATTTAGCCACAGAGCCTTAACGTGGCTTTTGACGGAGAGTTCCTTTTTTATTATAAACGCATAAAAGATTAAACTTTAAATTTTTACCAATTTAATAAAATCAGTGTTATTTACCACTCAAATAATGATTAAACTATTAATAGTTATATATAATAATAGTATCAATTATAAAATTATATTAAATGATAATTGAAAACTTTACTAATTAATAAATCATTACATAAAAGTCAATTTATATTTAAAACGAGAGTCGTGACATCCTTCCCCCTAAGTTTCTTCATTGTCCTGATACATGTTAGGGTTGGAAAACATATACAAATAAATCCAAAAGAACAAAGTATAAGTTTTAATTAGCATAATCTTTTTGGTTTCCTAACAATTATTTAAATTCATCATATAACCAAAATTCCTTTTTATTGAGCTTAAAAGGAAATAGATTTACCATGCATTTCAAAGTAAAAAGAAAGTTTGAAAGTGTCTCAAAATCTTGACGTAGTTCGACATCATAAAATGAATACTAAAGTTTATCACTAGAACTTTCAAAATAAATGCGGGTATAGTTGTTGCATTTCTGCAGTGTCTTCCCATGTAGCATTTTTAGATGAGTACTAATCCCACTAGATTTTAGATTGGTCCACCATCCTATTGCACAACTAGAATTGGTGCCTCCCTACGATTCTGCAAGGTTCCACCATTATTGTTTGTGGTTCTTCCATCTGTACGGTGTTCCAATTAAGAATATGTTTAGGGTTAGGTACATACTTTTTGAGCAAGGATACATGGAATACATCATGAATTTAGCTCAGTGCTAGAGGCAAGGGTAAATGATAAGCCATTGGATTGATTTCTTCAAGTACTTCAAAAGGTCTCACAAAATGAGGAGCTAGCTTAGACTTCTTTCCAAATGATATGGAACTTTGTCATGTCCCCTTTCCAAAAATAATACTTTCTATTTTTAGTAAGTTTCCCTGTCTGGAAATAGTAAGTTGGACTGCAGGGTAGTATTGGGAGAAATAATAATTATTTAATATTTTATTTGTTCCAGAGCAATTTCTAACATTATGAACAAATAGATATTAAATAAATTTGATTTGTTTGGTCAAAATTCCTCCTTGGGCGTGGGATTTGGAGGAATCTTTGGTTGTTGAGATTTGGAGATTTGTGTATCTTGTGAGTTGGCAAATCAGGTAGGTGGGAGTTATGGCAATTATTGGAGTTTTATTTTAGCATATTCTTTGGTGTAGCTCCCAAGACTTGGCATCAGAGGTTACATGCACTTCATGCAAGAGAATCTTTCCCTTTGGGTCATGAGTTTTTGAGTTGGCACTTTAATTGCATGTTGGTGCCTTGAAAATTGCATTTTGAGTTGTTAAAAGATGCCTTTTAAGTGGTACAATATGATCGGCTAATTTTAGAGATGTTATAATGCATTTTATGACTTATGTAAGTGTGTAAATTTGGAGAAGAATATTTGGACATGAATCTAAATGTGGTAGAAGTTTTCAGATGTTTAAGGAGCCTATAAGTATTGTTTGTTTTGCATGCAGAGGGTCTATTGCAGATTTTACATTTCTCTTGCAGAGTTGATGCTTTTTTATTTCTTTAGTGGACAGAGAAACCATTGGAGATGAAGCTTGTGGATGGTGGACATGAGTTTTCAATAGTTTGGGGGCGGTGTTCTTGGGTTGCAGATAGCAATCTCACTTCAGAGGTTGCATCAGAGCTGAAGGATTACATAGCAGTTTTAGTATTGTGTGTTTGCAGGGTGTTTGTAGAGCTTTTGGGAGTGTTGTGAAGCTTCTATTGGTGCTGTTTGTTGTAGCTGATGTGTTTGGAATGTGTTGCTATGTGTGATTTTGTTTTTCATCAAACTTAGGTGCCTTGGTTCAGCTCCTACATGTTTGGGCATTATTCTTGGGGTTTTAGCAGTGTTTAGTAGTGATTTCCATGTGTATTTCAGCCTGTTTTTGGCGTTGTAGCTAGCAGAGTGTTGTGGGGTGTTGTGGATGTTGCTCCTGGTACATATCATAGCCATAGGTCTGATTCTATGTTATTTGTATCAAAAAATTGAAATAAAATAGATTTGGAGTGTTTATGTTCATTTTGGTGTAATTTCTATGCAAACTAGTTAGCTAGTTTTGAGTGTTGTGATGCATATTAGTGATAAATCTGTAAGAATCATTTTCAAATTTGGATTTCTTCATAAATATTAATTTGGGGACATTAAAAACTTTTGTGAGCTCAAACTCTAAGAAACACTTTCTCACCAACTTGGAAACTTTTGGGTGTGGATTGTTCTTATCTAAATAATTTTTTTGTTGAACTGATGCTTCCTTTAACCATTGTCTAATTACTTGTATTGGGTGTCCATATCCTTCAACATTTCAAGGCCAACTAAAATTCTATCCTCCAACTTATCCCAAATTAGGGGAGTTTGACACTTTCTTCCATAGAGAGCTTCAAAGGGTGCCATGCCTATAGCTAACTGAAAAGAGTTGTTGTAGGCAAACTCAACTAGTGGAAAATATTCCTCCCACTTGGTTTTTGATCCTTATAATACATACAAAGGAGGTCTTCTAAAATCTGATTAGTTATTTTTGTCTGACCATCAGTCTCTGGATGATAGGTTGTACTAAAGTTTAATTGTGTTCTAAATGCAGCTTGTAATGTGGTCCAAAATCTTGAAGTGAATTTTGTATCTCTATCTGATATAATTTTCTCTAGGATCCCATGTAGTCTAAAAAAATATTTTATGAATCCTTTAGCTATTGCAAGAGCATCATCGATCAGGTTTGTAGGGATAAAATGTGCTACCTTGGTAAGTTTATCCACTACTACCAAAATAGAGTTATGTCGATAAGATGTCATTGGTAATCCTTGAACAAAATCCATACTTATAACTTTCCATTTATGATGTGGTACATCATGAGGATAAAGGAGTCTTGCTAGATGTACACTTTAATCCTTTAACATTCAAGACATCTAGCTACTATATCCACTACATCCCTTTTCATCCCAGGCTAGAAATATAACTTCTTGAGATTAGAATACATCTTATTCACACCTAGATGTCCTGAGTATGGAACATTATGGGCTTCTGTCAGAATTACATTTCTTAGTTCCATAATGTTAGGGACATGTATTCTCCTTTGGTATCTCACTAACCCATCTGGGTCAAAAAGTGTATCCCAAATATTTAGGTTCAGTGGAAGGAGTCTCAAGAGCCACATAAACCTAATTATATCACGGATTGTTCCTTAGTTCAGAGAGTATTTGTTGTTTTAGATCTATTTGTAGGTTAGATATGGCCATTATATGTCTTCTTCTACTAAGGGCATCAAACACCCTATTTTCTTTGCCCTTGATATATTCAATTTCAAAATCATACTCACGTAGAAACTCCAACCACCTTCATTGTCTTGAATTTAGATGTGGTTGGGTGAAAATGTATTTTAACCCCTGATGATCTGTCTTTAACTTGAAAGGTTTTCCCAAAAGAAAGTGTCTCCATTTTTGTAAGGCATGAATTTTGCTGCTAGATCAAGGTCATGAGGAGCCTAATTAACTTCATGAATTTTGAATTTTTGAGATTCATATGTGACGCAGTCACGGTAGGAGGGTCTAGAGAAAGGATTGTCCAACCATGTGTTAGCATATAGTTTTGTCACTGCAGAAATAGCTCCATACACCCAAAAGGCAGCAACAAAAGGTGCTAACAAATGGATAAATTGTTGTGAATGCTACAATTCTCCTCTACGTTTGAGAGGGGCAGCTCCCTCGTATGATGGGGTTTTTTTGGGTTTTTGAGTACCTTTAACCAGAAGGTACAAAAAGGTAACAAAAAGAGAGAAAACTAATGAAATAAAGAGTCTTAGCTATGAACATAGGAACACAACAGAAACCCAGAAAAACAATGTGAATGAAAAGAAAGAAGAGCAAAGTCTCCCAAACCTGTATGCCAAGAGCAAAGTAAAAGAGATTATAAACATGGAAGAAACTAATTAGACATAGGAATAACCAGTTTCTCAGAAGCAATTGAGGACATAAGAACAACAGCTCTTCCATTCTCAAAATATAAAGAAGTACAAGGCCTCCTTATTACTCCATTACAAAGCTCTCCCACAATATAGGGCAGTAAAAGATACAGAAATAGAACCAAATGTCTAATCATTATACCCCCCACAGCTCTCACAGGAGCTCCTGGTTGAACAGCAAAAAGATCCCTTACAATGAACAATCCTTCACTTTTATAGACCTTCTTAGCTGAAAGACCAAATGCCATATTACCCCCAAAGAAACATTCAAAAGATGAAAGAAAAACTAAAGAGTTGTGGATGACTCTTCCCATTCCACTCCAGCTTATTTCCTTTACAATAATTTTATCAATATCTTCTCGGTTATGGGCACATTCTTGTACCAAAACTTTCCACCTACAACAACCTATCCTCATCATCATCTTTGTCTTCAAAATATGCTCTTGAGTATTCTTGATATTAATTTTACTCCTTGTTGTCACTTTTTATTCACTCCTCTGTGACAACGACAGAACTGTTTTTAGGAAGTCTTAACATGAACATATATGTGAAACTTCTTTGGTGCAACAAGCCATCCTCCCTACAATAAAGGATCAAAATCAATTTCTATTCTGACTCACTTAGAAATGATGTAGCTGCTTTAAAACCACTCTCCACTAAGTATGCTCCAATCAGAGCCTTGACCACATCTACAATTGTCTTCATATGCATTCAGTGAGGCCATTTAGAGCATCTTACAATCACACCACCTGCTTTTTCCTTCATAACATTCCCATCATCATAGTGTATCTCATTGATGTTCTCTAGAGTATGAATTTCTTTGCAAGGACAATCACGTACAAAGAGATGTTGTGGATAGAAATTCTCATCCCAGATATATGCCTGGAAACCCTTTTCTTTGGCCTTTTTGATTAAATTCAAATTCTTTATAACACACAACCTCTTTTTGATCATTTGTCCCTCACCTAGATTGTCATGCACCAGAAAAAGGGGTCGGCTGACACTATATTTGAGGAAAGCATCTCTAAGAACTTCAAGTCTTTCTAGAGAAAAGCATTTCATGCATCTTTCTGTAGTTATGGCCTCAAGAACCCTGCTTGTAGACATCTGAGGTCCTTCTGGAAACGATACCGCCAATCATTCCTCTAACTTAATGGAAACAAGAAAGTTTTCAAATCAATGAATCATTGACGGTAACAATGAAAATGCACTTGCAAGATACTTTGAATCCTGTGAACTTCACAAAACAAAGTTCTGGAGGCGGCTCCACAAATTCTTCTTCCAGAGTCCCATCTTCAAGCTTGAAGACTCTCGGCCTCTGTGTGGGTAGGAAAATGCTGGTAAAAATGATAGATGTTGGCGTTGCAAATACTGTTAGGGCGGTGAAGCCCACTCACCACACCACGTGGCCTCCAAGTAACCAGAACATGTTGGAAGTTACCAAGTAACCGGAACCTGTTGGAAGTTACCAAGTAACTTACGAAACTGCAAAGTAACTTAAAATTAGTTTACAACTGCTTCTCCTATTTCTGTCGGAGATTGCTTCTCTGCTGTGCAGCGTATTGAAGCTGAAAGAGTTTTGGTTCTGAACAGCCATTGTAAAGGCTGTGTGTATGTAAACTTTAACAGAGAGATTATATATATTTCTGGGGATATCCCATTCAGTGTGGACGTAGCCTGCTATGTAGGTGAACCACGATATATCTGGTGTTTGAGTTTTCATTATAAGTGTGTGTCTCCTTATTTCTGTTTTACTTTGTTTATAATCTCAACAAATACCAATTGTACTTGCTTAAAATATCAAGCTTTTTCAACAAAACCATTTTGTGTAGATCTTGCGTATGTCTAAGCTCAAGCATTTCCAACTGCAAAATCTGACATTTTACAATGCCTTCATCATACGTGTTTTCCAATTTTACTTGAGCTGGGATTTTACTGGCAAAAGATGTTGCACAATGCCAACCTTGTGGGATTTTGACGTTGCATTTGCCAAGGTAACTACTGGAAGTTTCAAGCTTTTCCATTGATTCTATCCTGTGAAGATCCCACGGCTTTTGCATTCTATTAGATAACATATCTAAATATAAACAGTGTCGGCCTTATCTATGCTAACTCATTTTGCATGCATGAGCTTTTATCCTTTGGCTGCGGTTATGTTGGCGAAGGTCGTGGAAATGGCAATTACATCTACTAATTTCTTTTGCTTGAAAAGTTAAAGCCTTTTCAATAAATCCATTTTGTGCATCTCCTGTGATCATTGCACTACATAAGGTGGCGTTTCAATTTTAGAATGCTTTGTCTATTATGCCACGTCTCTCATGCATGCTTATCCTTCTATTTCCAACTATAATATGGCAAAAATCATGGTTACCACCATGCCTTTTCCATTTTTGAACATGCTAAGAATAACTTTCTTTGAATGAATTTGCTTTATATAATCTTGGCAACCATTGCATGCACAAAATAACGTATCCTTTTGGCCTTTTCACAGCTCACGGCTTCCTGATGGCACTATTTCATTGAAGCATTCTAGTAAACAGTCTGTGCCATTGCAATTACATCTACTTGATAGTTTCCAGCCTCTCTACGAATCCATGTTGTTCATATCCCAGGGGATCATGCAAGATAAGACAAAGCTGCAACTTTTTCCTTATTAAGAACTTTTAACATGAAAGCTGAGCTTCCTCAAAAAGTTCCTTCGCACATATCCCGCAACGAATGCTTTGCATTATTGTTTTTATTTTCATGTCCACAAATCTGACTTCTATCTCCTGGTCACAGTTTTATGGGAATAAAACACTACACATGCCATTAGCATTTGCTCAAGAATTTCTAAAACCTTTTCAATAGGTCCATTTATGTAAGTCTGCCAAATACAATCTTCATGCAATTTTTGCAACCCATCGACCTCACTAAATAACTTCATCTCGCATTTGATTTCTTTCTTACTAAGTTGCCCACCATGGATAGTTGTTGAGGTTGGCTTCAACTTTTGAGAGGCACCCAACGTACTTTGTATATGTGTGACTGAAGGCTAGTACTTTGCAAGAATATTAGCAACAAGATCTCGGTAGATATTTTGGTCCTGGTAATCGTCGAACTCAAAGGTAGAGCCATCTCCTCTGGATCATTTGGAGTGAATTTGAACTTGTTCTCTTCTTATACAAACTTTTCAAAAGTACCTTTGAAGTGTTTGTCCCACAAAAGCATAGTATTCCATTCAATATTTTGAGTTGTAACTATAGCAGTGTTAGAAAGCACTCTAAGATCTCTTGATTGGCATATCATGTTAGGTACTCCCAGTTGAATAAAACTTTATAAACATGAATTGCAACTAAGAAGCCAGATGCAACAACATTTAGATTTCTAGAATTTAAAATTCTTGGTCCTCCTGTACAAACATATGCAGAGCGCTAAAAACAACAACGTGCCTCGACTGAGATCAAAACCATTTTTATATGGTGGCATGAACATAATCCTCCAAGTAGGCTCAAAAACATGATTTATTTTGTTAAACCATCTTTCAAGTTCTTCTGATCCAAGTTTGAATTCTTGTTTGCTTTTACCTTCAAAACCCACAGAGATGAAATTTATCATAATTGGAAGATACATGGCATCCACTTGTGACATCTTCAAGTAGGCTGCTATGATGCCTTTATATAGTTCAACAAAGCCATCTTTTCTGAACCAACAAGATTCAAAGTTTCAAGGTCCTCAAAGGTACTCCCTTAATATGGTTTCACTCCAAAATTTACTTTTGCCTTTAAGGTTGAATAAGGGTAGTACAGAAGCTCTTTCAACTTTATCTTTTGATGGAATTCTCTTTTCCAAAGAACCTGCTACTGATATCTACAATGGGTTAGTTGCAACGTTCTCCAAGACCAAAGGTTCATATTCCATCTCCTTTGCAATGATCGAATGGAGTGCTTCTAGGACCCATTCTTCACACAGTTGACCCATCTCCTTTGATGTAAGAGGATGCAAGTTTCATACTAATAACCAAACATCGCCACAAGTAAAACCTCCACCATTATGTGCCAATCAACATGACTTCAAAAAGTACTACTCCAACTGCAACTTGCAAGTACACTTCCTGAAAAGATTTGTATTTGCATATTTTGAACTAGAAAATCTTCTTCATGGTGAGATTGTGTTCTTTCTCATTACAACTCAGAAGTCCATTATTGATGTACTAGATAGAACATTGATACCAAGAACATTCAAGAGCAGATACAACATTAATAACTCAACAAAACTATGATTTGGATTAGACAACATGACATCTCAGAATAGGGAAAAAGTCTAAAATTTTCAAGGTTCAAAAATGTGGGCAACACCATGCAACCTTAGAGTAAACACAACAGAATAAACACAATGATTGAAATGGTAAATTGGAATTTTATCGATTCAACATCACAAATAGTTACAACTCTCATATGTCGGCAACATGCGGACTATAATTGGCTCACAAGCCTGCCCTCTAACTTATTACAACTTACATGAAAGATATGGCGTTGTAGCACCTTTCACCAATTAACTTCTAAGAACTAACTATCAACTGCCATCTTCACTACTTTCCTAATGCATCTAATGAATGCTTATATACCAATTGTCAGCTCAAGGAATGGTCTACATTGGCCTTAAGAGGTTCTAAAACCCAATGTTTGTTGAAATGTGTAGGTCAGCTAGAAATCAAATGGTGATGCTCCGTGTGTTGAGAAAACATGTTGTGGTTCTGAATGAAGGTGCCTCTGGTCCCATACTGCCTTGTGAGATGTTTCATTTGGTGTTGCACATCATGAGAAGGTGTTGCAAACCTCATGCGCCAAGTTGAATGTTGACTACTTTGAACTGAGGCTCCTGATGATGCTTCTAATGGCGATAACTCTACAATCAATTGCAAACCTCTTGAAATATGGATATGATGTAGATGACATAGTATCAAGTCTTCATCTTGTGCCATGAACTATGAAGTGATCATGCGGTGAAATACGGTGCAATCTACTGAGACTAATATGATTGAATATTGAAAGAAAAGATGTTTTTGGTTGATGCAAGATTGCCTTTCAATTTGGGATGCTCCTGCATCAGACACCCAGGGTTGTTTGAAAAGTGAGTCCCTCACTTTCTTGGGCCTAGAGGAAAACCAATGCGGTCTACCTCATCTTGAGAAATCCATGAGGAATCTTCCTCCAGTCTTCCTTTCCACTTAACCAGATATTTCTTACACTGCTTATTTCTGGTGCTACGCCCAACTCTACTGTCCAAAATCTTCTCTATTTGCTCCTATTGTTGACGTGGTATTTGATCCTTCAAACAAACTTTTGTGGTACTGTCACTTGATTGTCCTTCATAGTATTGATATAGGTCTGCAATATTGAATATGGGTGATATGCCAAATACTTCCGGTAACTCCACTTCATATGCATTACCTAAATCAAACTTATTGAGAATCTTACATGGTCCAAATTTCCTAATCTTCATCTTGTTGTATGTCCCTATTGGAAACCTTTCCTTCTTGAGATATACCTTGACTTCCTCCCCAACAAAAAATTCCTTATGCCTTCTTTTCTCATTAGCTTGTTCCTTATACTTATTGTTCATCTCTTCCAAATGCTTCTGGACCTGATTGTGTACTATTTCCATGTATCCTACAAATTCTTCTACTTCTGTACTCCTTTTGTTCTCCATATTGATGTCTCAAAGCTCTGCAACTCCTCTAGGTTGTACTATAATCACAACTTCAAATGTGTCTTTCCTGTACTTTTGTTCACTAAATTATTGTATGCAAACTTTGCTTGCAGTAGAATTATATCCCAATTTCCTGCCTTATCTCCTACCAGGGATCTCAAAAATTTACCTAAACTCCTATTTACTACTTCTATTTATCCATCTATCTGTGGGTGAAATGCTAAACCGAACCTTAGGTTTGTCTTCATCTTCTTCCACAGTGTCCTCCAAAAATATCCTATGAACTTTGTATCCCTGTCTGAAACTATACTCTTCGGTAATTTATGCAATCTCACAATCTCCATAAAAAATAGGTCAGCAACATTCATAGCATCATGTGTCTTCTTACAAGGAATGAAATGCGCCATCTTTGAAAATCTATCCACTACTACAAATATGGGATCATATTCCCTATGTGTTCTCGGTAATCCTAATATGAAATCCATGTTGATATCTTTTCAAGGTCTCTCCAGTATTGTCAAATGTTTATACAATCCAGTATTCTGACTACTCCCTTTTGCAACTTGACACATTCTACAACTCTAAACAAACTTTCTTACATCCCTATTTATATGAGGCAAAAAAATAATGTTCATTCACCAAAGCTACTATCTTATCAATAATGTCTTGCTAATCCACCACTATGTTTCTCATTGATCAAATTCTCTCTCATTGAACTCCTAGGAATGCATAATTGGCTCCCCTTGAACAACGTAGCATCCTAAATGAAATAGTCCAACCACTTGCTCCTATATGTCAATACCAGTTCTCTACATGCTTTCCAGGCTTTCGCAAAGTCCAAGTCAACTTCATACAAGTGTTTCAACTCCTCAAATCCCATTACTTCTATCCACATTTATGTTAACGAGTTCCTCCTCCTACTCAGTACATATGCAACTTTTTTTAACTTTCCACTCTGGTGTTTCAATACAAATGTATAACTCTGCATGAACTCTACCCATCTCATGTGTCTCTGATTCAACTTACCTTGACTATTCAAATACTACAAAGCTTGATGGTCAGTGTACAACACAAATCCCTTTGGCAATAAATAATGTCTCCACTTCTTCAAGGCTTGAATTATGACATAGAACTCTTGATCATATATTGAATATCTCCTCCTTGTATCATTCAACTTTTCACTGAAATATGCTATCGGTTCTTGACTTAACACTGCTCCTATTGCATTCCAACTGGCATCAGAATTGACAAGTTATCGTTAGACCTAACACTTTAGCTAAAAATTTATCAGTTTTATCGATTGGGTTGTGTCCAAGGTTGTATGCAATAGGAGAGGAGATTCAGACATCTTAGCTTAGCAACAATTTTCTTGGTTTTTAATTTTTAAGAAAAACCTTTATAAAGAAACTTCAACTACAAAGCATGGAAATCTAAGCTTGATGAAAATCTTTGAATGCAATTGAAATTCATTAAACTATCTCATATTAATCTATAAACTCAAAATAAACACTTACTCTAGAAAGCATAAGAATACTAAAATCTGAACTATGCTACTAGCTTTTACTGAACTACAAAAATCTGAATTATGCAAAAACTCCATAACTTTTCTACATCATATAGAAAGACAAAGTTCTAGAACTCTGGAATATCTAAGTCGACAATACACATTACCATTTGAACTACAGTTGGAATATATATTTTACCTAAAGACAAAAATCACAATGCCTTGTAGGTTAACACAACTCTACCATAATACTTCATAACAGAACAAAACAAAACAAAAATGCTACCAAAGACAACAACACATTCACATGACACAAAATTCTTATCTATTTAATTCCTTTTGTTGAGTGGCCAACTCTCTGGAATTTCTCTACTAACTTAGATCACATTAATTAGCAATATAATCCAATCTAATTTTGCATAAGCACACATTTAGAAATTTATCTTGTCTTAGAGTAACTTCTATTCATTTCATTCATAGTGTATTTCTATTTGTAAAACAGAAGGTTTTTATCACTTCCAAAATCCATAAATCTAGAGCGACCCATTATTGTCGCTTAAAAGTCTTATAAAAACATAACAAAATTTCCTAAACAAGTTTGTCTTTCAATGCCATAAAGAGGGCTCTGAGTGGAGCCTTAAATGCTTCAAGTGTCTTTTTGAATAACAGAAAAATAAATGAACTGCCATATGGACGAAAGGGTAGCAGATGATTGGAGTATTCAGTTATTAGTTTCCTTAATTTTTGGCACTCCTAGACCTCTGACGCTATTGACTTCAGTCTGTATTAATATCCACTTCCTCCACTCCATCGTATTCAAAATCTGTTGATGGTATAATAGATCTTTTCATAAAACCTTGTCAACATTAGTGGTCAAAATCAATCAATTTAGGAATGAAGATTTATACATTATTCTTTCAAAAATAGACAATATTTATCATAAGATTAATAAATTGGCATAATTTTTGGGTTAGCCTACCAGCACAAAGGGGTAAATAGGCCAATGCTAGGATGAGGTTATTTTTACCTCATCGATAATCAACCTGAAATACTTTGTCAAAATCTGGTAATGCTAATACTAGTTGCTATCACCTTTTGCTTCAGCAATTCAAAACTCCTATGTGCTCCTGATGTCCACTTAAAATCTTTTTGATCTCCTCTCATTGACTTTGTCATTGGTGTGCATATGGCACTAAAATTTCCAATGAACTTCTGGTAGAAACTTGCCAATCCATGAAAAGATCTTACCTCTCTAATATTCGCAGGTGTTGGCCATTCAACAATTACTCTTACCTTTTCTAGATCCATCTTCAATCCTTCTGTAGGAATCACAAACCCAAAATATACCAGTTCTGTCTTCATGAAACTACATTTCTTGATGTTTATCTACAATTTCTCTTTCCTCAGCCTCTGAAATACTTGTCTAATATGTTGCAAATGTTCTTCTTTGGTTCTACTAAAAATCAAAATATCATCCAAGTAGACAATAAAAAACTTACCCAATAATTTTTTCAATACTTCATTCATCAACCTCATGAATGCACTTGGTACATTAGTTAATCCAAAAGTCATGACTAACACTCATACAATCCTTCATTTGTCTTGAATGCAGTCTTCTATTCATCTCCTTCTCTGATTCTGATATAATGGTATCCACTCTTTATGTCAATCTTTGTGAAGTACTTTGCGCCACTTAAACAATCCATAATATCATCCATCCTTGGCAATGGAAATCTATACTTGACTGTGATCTTATTTATTTCTCTTGAATTTGTGCACATCCTCCATTCTCCATCTTTCTTTGGTGCTAATACTACAGGTACCGCACATGGGCTCAAACTTTTTCTGATCAATCCCTTCCTCAATAGCTCCTATATATGCCTGTTTAGCTCTGCATTTTCTGCTAGTGTCATCCTATGTGTCGCTTTTTTTGGCAAACTAGATCTAGGTATGAGGTCCATATGATAACTGGTACTCCAGACTAGTGGTAATCCTTCTGGCACATTCTCCGATACAATATCTTGGTATTCTATCAATAATTATGCTACTTCCTTCTGCGGTGGTTCTTCTCTTTTGCGGTTGTGTTTATTGCTCCTTAGGTACCACACTTCTTTGGAATCAATGCAAAACACATGTTCTCATGTCTCAATCCATCCAAAAAATTCCTTCCATATACCAAATAGAGTCTAGCGTTCCCGAATACTTCACTCTTGGGCTCTTCTTCCAAAGGTATAAAGATATATCTCTTCCCATATGATGTCACAGTGTAGGTATTATTTCTCCCATCATGTATCACCTTTCTATCATACTACAAAGGTCTTCCCAACAATATATGACATACATCCATTGGCATAATATCACACAATACTTCCTCATCATATGATCCTATATGAAATTTCACCAAACTTTTCTCACTTACTAGTATCTTGTGTTCATCTTGGATCCATGCTATCTTATATGGCTTCAGGTGTTTCAACCTCTCTAGATTCAACTTCCTTACTGTCTCTTTTGAAACCAAATTTCTGTACTTCCACTATCAATGATAACTTTGCAACACTTACCTTCTGATTTGCATCTTGTCCTGAATAGACTTTTCCTTTGCGGTGGCTCCTCAATTGTTTCTTCTTGCAACAAACCTCTCCTCTTTCCCTACTGAACTTGGTGATCCAATGGTTTCTTCCTCCACATATGTTTCCCTTGCATTATTTTTTGTCCTCTTACTAGCACTCCCTTGGTAACATTCAAATCCTCGATGTCCTTCACCTCCACACTTAAAATAGGTTCCTCTAAATGGTCTTTTGTCAAACCCTCTTTCTCCCTTCAAATATCCTTTATTGCAGTAAGAATTATGACCTTCTCTGTTGTTGCAGTAGAAACTCCTATCTTTTGTCCCTTAATGATATGAATTGTTATCTCTTTCCTCTTTGCGGTATGAGCTACTTTCCTTATTATCCTCGACATATGATCTTCTTCTCTGCATTGTGTCCTACCTTTCTAGAATTTACCTCCTCTACCTCTCTGTCTATGCTCAAATCTCTTGTTCAACTTCTCTTCAACCTTCAATGCAAATTGATATGCCCGTTCCACTGTTTTCATCCTTACCAATCTTAGTTCTTCTTAAATGTTGATTCTCAATCCATTTATGTACTGTGTAACTTTCTTCTTGCTAGCTTAACTATGCCCAATCCTAATAATCATCTTGTGAAATTCTTCAGTGTACTCTTTCACTGTCTTCTCTTTTTGCCTTAGGTTTTGTAATATCTTTAGCAATTCTAGCTCATAGTCAACAGGTATGAACTGATTCTTCAATTTTGTCACCATTCTATCTCATTTTATGATTTTCTCCTTTCCCCTCCTATTTCTATCCAACTGAACTTCTTTCCACCAAATAGCGGCATGTCCTTTCAACTTAGTTTTTTCAAATCTCTCTTTCCAGATCTTCAATTTCTTCATACTCAAAGTATTCTTCCATGTCATTTATCCAATCAATCAACTCCTCAGGGTTAAAATTACCCACATAGTTGGAGATTTCAATTCTAGGTATCTTACCAATCTTAGATACAACTTTCAACATCTTTACCTGATCTGACTCTTCTTCCTCTAGGGTTTCTTCATTTTGATCCAGAATTTGAACTCCTAATTCATCATCATCACTCTCATCCTCATGTCTAGGGTTTATGCCTCTTTTTCCTATCTTCTTCTACAACATCCAAATGGACTTTCATTGTTCTCATCATTTCTAACATTTCTTCCATTCTTTCAGTAACATTGGCCATAATAGGTATCCTCCTTGGTGGCATCTCTTCCTCAGATTTGGTGTAATTACCTCAATTTGGTGATCTGACTACAAGGTTGCAACTGCCTCACAATTAGTACTCTATTGACAAACACTTGCAGGTTGCCTCAAGTCAGCATTATGTTCACCCTAGGATCTATTGAAATGCATTTTCTCCCAAAGAACTCGTAAACTTGCTCTGATACCACTTGACACAGTCATGGTAGGAGGGTCTAGAGAAAGGACTATCCAACCGTGCAGTCTTAGAGTAAACACAAAGGAATAAACACAATGATTGAAATAGTAAATTGGAATTTCATTGATTCAACATCACAAACAGTTACAACTCTCATATGCCAGCAACATGTGGACTACAATTGGCTCACAGGCCTGCCCTTTGACTTATTACAACTTACATGAAAGATATGGCTTTGTAGCACATTCCGCCAATTAACTACTAAGAACTAACTATCAACTGCCATCTTCACTACTTTCCTAATGCATCTAATAATGCTTATATGCCAATTCCTAGCTCAAGGAATGACCCATGTCGGACTTAAGAGGTTCCAAAACCCAATGTTTGTTGAAATGTGTAGGTCGACCAAAAATCAAATGGTGATGCTTCGTGTGTTGAGGAAACATGTTGCAGTTCTGAATGAAGGTGCCTCTAGTCTCATACTACCTTGTGAGATGTTTCATTTGGTGTCGCACATCATGGGAAGGTGTCGCAAACCTCATGCACCAAGATGAATGCTGATTGCTTTGAACTGAGGCTCTCGATGATCCTTCTAATGGTGATAACTCTCCACAGACAATTGCAAACCTCTTGAAATATGGGTATGATGTAGATGACATAGTATTGAGCCTTCATCCTATATCGTGAACTGTGAAGTGATCATGCAGTGAAATGTGGTGTAATCTACTAAGACTGATATGACTTAATACTGAAAGAAAATATATTTTTGGTTGATGCAAGATTTTCTTTCAACATGGGATGCTCCTGCATCAATATGCCACTACACCTTCATCTTGTAAAAGGACTCCTCCTGAACCTTTTATAGAAGCATCTATTACTATTGTAAAGTGACCATTGGGATCAGGGACCTTCAATATTGGGGATTATGTTAATTTTTCCTTTAAAATCTGAAAGGCTTTATCACATTGCTTGGTCCAAATAAACTTCTTATTTTTCCTTTGCAAAGAAGTAATAAGGTTTGCTATTCTTGGAAAAAAAATTTACAAATCTTCTATAGTACCTAGCTAACCCCATAAATCTTCTTACCTTAGATACATTTTTAGGTATTGACCATTTTTTAATTGATTTGATTTTATTAGGATCTACTACTATACCTTCAGTCGAAATAATGTGCCCTAAATAATGATTTTTTTTCTCAAAGAAATAACATTTAGAGAACTTTCCAAATAAATTTTTCTTACGAAGCCTTATCAAAAATGTTTGAAGATGAGCTAAGTGTTCTTCTTCATTCTTAGAATAGATTAGAATATCATCCATAAATACTATCACAAACTTATCTAGAAAATCGTGAAAGCAGCTGGAGCATTTGTCAACCCAAAAGGAACTACAGTGAATTCATAGTGTCCATATCTAGTTATGAATGTTGTTTTAGGGATGTCTTCTTCTTTTATCCTCAATTGATAATAACCATATCTAAGGTCAACCTTATAAAATACCATGGCTCCTTTCATTTGATCAAATAAATCATCAATACGAGGCAAGGGATGTTTATTCCTAACGGTTGATTTATTCAACATTCTGTAATCAATACATAACCTTAGTGTTCCATCCTTCTTTTTGACAAATATAACTGGTGCACCCCAAGGTGACACACTAGGTCTTGTTAATCCTTTCTCCAATAACTCTTGCAACTGTATTTTTAATTCTTGTAGTTCTATGACGTTCATCCTATATGGAGCCATAGATATAGGTGTAGTTCTAGGAAATACTTCGATTGAAAAGTCAAATTCCCTTTTAGGAGGTAATCCCGGTATCTCTTTAGGGAATACATCTTGATAATCCCAAAGGAAAGGGTTATTCCTAAATGTTGGAGCTTCCTTCTCTTCTTTTTTATCCAAAGATACCAAGAATATTATATTTCCTCACTTTCATTTTGCTTTCTTTAATTGCATTGCAGAGATTGTCTCTACAGATATGGGTTTATGAATTCCCTAGATTTTACTCTATAACCCTTATCATCTACACACTCCACTACTTTGTTATAGCAATCTATGGTGGCCTCATGGTAGTTAACCAACTTATTCCAATTATAACATCATAAGTTCCCAAAGGGGTGCAACACACATGTCCATTTTAGTTTTAATTCAAGAAATTTAATGATGGCATCCTTTAGGTACTTTTTTACTCTTCTTATTAACTTATCACATACTGAACCGTCCATGATGATTCCATATACTTTATTTGCATGGACATCTTATCTATTAATTCTGGTGGAATAAAATTCTCTAAAGAACCAGTATCTATCAAAATGGAGATGGGTCTACCAAAGAGCATACCTAGTGCTTCCATTGGCACATTTTGATGTCAGATTTGCTGATTTCTTACGACATCATGGATTTGACGTTGTTGAGGATGCTGAGGCTGAGTTGATCCATGTCTTTTGGCCAATCCCTTGCATAGTGGTTACCTCCACACATGAAGCATCCCCTAGGTGGTCAATTAGAACTCCAGGAAGGTGTATTCCAATCATTCCTTCTTCCATTACCATGATAGATATTCTTTTGGTCCTAGTTCTTAGATGGTTTTGGTCTAGTATAATCTCTCCTCTTTGTTTTGTTGAATTCCTCTTGTATCCCTAATTTCTGATTTTCTTTTTTTATGGAGTAAAAAGTAGCCACATGTCTTTTTACCTCCTTGTTTAGATCCTAGGTCACTGTGATCACATTATACATTCTAAATATTCATCCCGATGCAAAATTGTCTGAACCCAATGTAAATTGGGAGCAAGGGGCCCATGTTTTACCTTATCCTAGACCTAAAAGGGGCTCAAAGACTTGGGCGCCACCACCCAAGTCTTCCCTGGTTGGTCGGGGCAAAATAAATGTATGTCAGCCTAGGACCTTTCAAAAGGTTTCTCTTTGTTGGCTCTTTTAGTTTAATTTCATGAATGTTAGCAAGAAAGCATATATAAGTGTGTTTTTGAATTCATTATGAACCTAGATAGAGATAGCCAACTTGAAGCATTGGAGAAAAGAGCATTTAAAGCATTCATTGTGATTCTAGAGTAGATTTGTATTATCATTGTATTTGTTGAACTGTAGGTTTGAAGTTATCTTCTATCTCTCCTCATGCGTTGAAGATCCTTCATCCTCCTAAGGGTTTCATCACATAGGTGATATCATTGTTATTTACCATCATTTGATTCATCATTTTGTTATTGTGTTTAGGCTCTGCCCTACGAGGGCATGCTCTCTTTATCTATCAATGATGTTGGGAAGCTTGAATGCTATCCCAAGATTTGACCGAGGCAAGTCCCTAAACAATATAACCCTCAAACCCCTTCTCTTCTTCTTTTATGTAGGTTATAGGAGTGAGATTTGGGAAATATGAAGATATAGGAAGACTGGGCAAGGATTAGGGTTTCAGGATCTCACAATAGTTACAAAATATTCTTTTGTGCCAGACTTGGGTGGTGGCGCCCTAGTCTTTCTGCCTCAGCTGACTTCAGATGTGGCATTAGGGTAGTCTCTAGACAACATTTCTCTAGTTTATAGTTTCTATAGATTCAACCATCCAGCACTTGGGTGGTCCCAAAACAATCCTCTAACACCTTTGCTTCTAGGACACAAGTTCTATCTTCTTGATCTACCCTGTGTAATTAGTTTCTGGAGATTTGTTGTACATCTTCTATTATAATCAGATCATCATAGAACTAGGCTTTAATACATTATTGACCTAGGTTTTGATAAAAGGACTTGATTAAATATGATATTTCTATAACACTCCTGAGTACAAGATCTATAGCTAAGTCCACCTCCATTTGGTAGTGATTTGGCTCGGTCTTGTCCTTGAATGTTATTGTGAAAGAGGGTTTGATCTAGTGTGCATGCTAGTTGTCATCATTCACCTTTCTCACACTTAAGATTTTGGTGAACCCATAGCTTTGAGAATTTGCATCCTACTAACTGCTAAAATCAATTTTTGCATTGATTCATTGCATATCTACTCATTATTCATTTGAAAATCTTGCATAATCTTGAAAAAAGTGCATATTTAGCTTGCATTTTGGTACAATATTGAATTGGGGTTTCAAAAATTCTCTTGCATGATCATATTGGTTGCATTAAATATTCATTAAATCTAATTTTACATAATAGTCTTGCAATCATTTTGCATCTTTGATTTGAAAATTACACTTTTGTAATTACACATTGTGTATTTCAACATTAAGGACTTTGACATCTTCTTAACACCTCTTTGAGAAAAATCTTTAAATTATCTACATTGCCTTTTTGTGCAGCACTTTTGACATCATAGTCACTTTGTTTTTAGTGAAATTAGTGTGTTTTTGATCTTTGTAAAAACTTCAAAAACCTGATTTCCTCAAACTAGTGTCTTGGTGTGTTGCAAATGTCTCACATATATGGCATCTAATCAAAACAAAGGTGGTATGGCTCCTCCCTGATCTAACAAGAAAAGGAAGGATCCCAAACCCATCATATTTTTCACACCACACAAGGTCACTATTAGAGACATTGATGCTCCTCTTTACATCACAACAAGAATAAGTGGGAATCCTACAAGAGCAAATCTCATTGATCCTAATTACATGGCAAATGTAATCACAAAAGAATATTTATACATGAATGATCTAGCACAAGATACTTACAATCTAATAGACATAATGATAAAAGCACATAATGGTTACTTTCTTTTGGTAATTGGAAAGATAACACTTTTCATTAAGGTGGTGGAAAAATCCCTAGAACAACCATTTGTCATCATTCCCACATCAAACCTCTTTCATGTGAAATTAGGACATCCTTGGCTAAAATCCATGAAAACAGTTCCCTCTACCATTCACAAATGCTTAAAGTTCCCTCATAAAGGATGATTGCATGTTATTCATCATAGTCGATGGATACCATTAGCCACTCATGGAAATTTTAACCTGAATTATTTTTGGCCACAACCTACTGAAGCAAACCAACCAAGAGAAGATCATTTTTTCCTGGCATATCAAAAGTATAAAGCAAAGAAAATAGCTGAATTATCATATGGAAAGAACACTATGGACCCTCTCGGTCCTCTGAGGCTACAATTCCTCCTATCCAACAAATAGAGAGTGAAAAGGAGACCGAGTTGAAGGATTCTCCTTGACCAAGAGGAAAAGGAATTTTTGTCGAGGTTCCTCCATCATCCTTATAAGGATTAGGAGACAACCTTCAAAAGAGAAACTATTCATCACAAAAGATCACTTGTGTACCAGCTTCCTCTTCATAGACATTCATGAACCCTTGATGGTGGACAAAGAAACTCCTTTGGAAAATATCACTAACAAAACTCGAAGAAACAAAAATGCAAGAGAAAGAAGAAGAAAGTGTCAAGCCTTAGCTCAAAAGATGTCTCTGTAAGAACAGAACATCCCTCCGATAGAAATAGAATCAAAAGAAGAGCTAAAGGAAGAAGAAATAAAGGAAGAAGTTTCAATTTGGGCTATAGTGCCCTATGTACCACCTATTGAAGATCAAGATTGGAAGAAGATGACTTGATTAAAGACAATCGCTAGTAGGTAAGTATTTTTCACTCATTTGAGCACCTTGATGTAGCACCTCTTTGAGTTACTCTCATGGGTGACCTCATCTTATGTGTTGTGTTCCCTTGTATTGTGTTAAATGTTCGTTTATGTCTCCTTGGATGACCCTTGATACTTTTGTAAGGTCAAAGATACAAGGACACCACCTCCGTTGTGACATTTTCTTCTATTTGTTTCTCTATTCTTCTATTCTCCTCTCTTATTGCAATTGTTGTGTGGTGCCTTGGGGGCATAATGTTGTGGAGGATGTCTTGGGGGCAATGCCCCACAGTGTGACCCTAAGTCACTTTTGTCTCCTCTCTCATTTTCGAGATTCCATTCTTTCATGGCTCTACTAGTCAGCGGATGACGATAACTAATAAACAAGGATAAGGATCATGCATCCCTATAATAAGAAAATAAAAATGGGCCCAATCCATATATGAAGATGGGGTTAATATGTTACTAACGCTTGACTAGTAGAATTACTTTTGTGTCGCGATGTGATCATGTATTGTATTTTGTAATTGTTGTAACAAACCTTTGCAATACTCTAAATTTTCTTCTAGGCACTTTGGAATGTTTTTGTATATCACCTTGTAGCTACACTTGGTTATGAGATACCTGAAGTATAACCTCACGGCTATACTCGGTTCTAAACTCGCAAGTGTAGCCTTGATTTATTAAGTGGTATGTTGCCTTATTATTGTATCATTTGTTCACAAGATTATTTGGTTATTATCTTAGCTAAGATTTTCTAACCGCAGTTTGTTAATTGTTAGCTTATAATACTAATGTGTTTCTATTGTGATTGTTGGGAACAATTGGTGATCATAAGCACATGTCTCTTTGGGGTATGGGCTTTGCAAAAGATCTTGTTCCCTCGCGTGTTGTCAACCTTACCTTAAATGTGACTGCTACCAGCAAGCAGGATCAACCACTTTCAAGTGGGGGCATATATTGTGGTAAATGCTTGGATATCTTAGACATTGTTATAGAATGTGTGGCATATGCTTCCTTTTCACCACAAGGAGTCGTCGTGATGCAAATGGGGCTATATACTTTGTTTTGTGTGTTGCGTATGCTTCCTTTTCACTGTACGGCATCTCTGTGATATAGGTGGGGTTGTATACTTTGTGCACACATGCTTCCTTTTCACTGTAAGGCATCTTCGTGATGTAGGTGGGGTTGTATATTTTTGAAAGCCCTTCTGCGGAAGGCGGGATTGTGTATTCCCTTAAGTGGTTGCACATCCTTCTAAAAAGTCCTCTGCAAAGGTGGGGTTGGATCTTGAGTTATTCACCCTTAAGCGTGTCTTTGGCAGTTGTGATAGCGTAGCTCAACCATCAGGTGTGTTTAGCGTGTCTTAGATGGTGGCGTGTAGCGATGAGCTCCCCCATCACCTATGTTTTATGTGTTTAAGATGTATAGTGTGTTGACGACATACTCTATGGCACTCGTGTATTCTGTGTGTTTTTCGCGTGTCTTCCTTGTGTGTCTTGTGTGTTTTAGTGGCAACACATAGCGATGAGCTCCCCCCATGCCATGTGTTTTGTGGCGGCGCGTAGTGATGAGCTCCCCCCATCGCCTAGTTAGGATTGCATAATTGTTTAATCATGTCTTCTCTTCGTGTATGCCTTGTGTACTACATGTTTACTCTCATGCCTTCTCCATGTATCACGTGCCTTTTTACTGTCTTCTTCATGTATTGTGTGTTTCCTTACTGTATTCTTTATGTTTTGTGTAACTGTTAAGTGTTTTCTTATGTTTGCCTAAGCTTGGGGGCTAGAAATAGATCAAACCCTCATTCACAATAACATCTTTTAAAAGCAAATTTCTTATTTTTGAAATTTTATCTTGCTACTTCCAAAGTCTACAGATTCTTTTCCTATTTAAGAGCCTTTTCTAGAACTTGATTCATGTTTTCAAGAGCGAACATGTCTACTTCTGCCCCAATATCTGTATTTAGTCCTAAGAGGAATTTCCTTGCATGGGATCTTTTGTCTCTTTGGTAGATAGGGACATACTTTAATAACTTAGCAAACCAGTCCCAGTATTGTTGAATGGACATGGTTCTTTGCCTCAAATTAAGAAATTATGTCATCTTTTCATCATAGAAAAAGTTATGGAAGCCATCTTTCCTAGAAGTGACTAACAAACTGTCCCCAACTAAGATTTTCCTTGATATAATTGTGTTGTTCCTTTATAATAATCCACTAAATAGTAGCCTCTCTAATCAGTTGATATGCACCCCAGACTACTTTGATATTTTTAGAGTAGTTCCTTAATTCGAGATATTTCTCCATTTCTGTAAGCCACCCTTTAGCGGAGTCTCCAACTTGTTTACAATCAAATTTCAAGGGTGTTATCTTCTTAAGATCTCTAGATATATCCAAAATAATTGTCCCCCGATTTGTCTTAGCTATTATTAGTTTATTACCTGGTTTGGTTACAGGTAGATTATTAATTGGGTTTTCTACCAAAGGATCCAAAATATTTTCCAAATTCCCTTGCCTTTCCTTTAATTCTTTTACAGTTTGCTCCAGGTTATTGAGTTTATCCCTTTGTTATGTTAGTAAGTTAATGATTGCTTCTACACCTTCATTAGTGCTATTAGGTGGGTCCTGATTTTGTTTTTGGATAGTTGGCTTCCTCCGACAAATATTCTTGTTTTTGACCATTTTAATTCTAAAAAAGAAGTAAATTCACCATTAATCCTTTAAAAAATTTAGGTACTTTACATGAAAAGCAAATACTAATAAGTTTATTAACAAACTTAACAAAATTTAACCAAATTAACAATTTTTTTAATCTTTATTTACAAAAATAGTACACACTCAAAAAAAAATTAGCTTGTCCTTTCAGATGCATATCTACAACAATAGTTATTACATTTTTTTGGGATATTATACAGATTCCATTTCTTCCTCTGGTTCTTCCTTAGAACTTGGAGTGTAAATTCCTCTTATTGGGTGAGCTCGGAGGTATTCTTCCTTTATTTCCTTGCTAATTTTTAGGGCATTCCACCTACACCCAAAGGGGAAGTCTCGAACAGTCGAGGGATTGCTTTTCTTTGGTTTTCCACAACCTTTTTCTTAATTTCCTTTCCTTTACTTAATTTGATTCAACTCAAGGCCGAAGAAAGAGTTTTTCAATCCAAAATATATACTACCTCCTCTTGGGAGGGTGTTTTAGTTAATTTAGTTGATATGGATGTTGCCTTCCCCTTCCCTTTTGCACATTTTAAGCTCTCCATTTATGAACATCAAATTACACATTCATTAGATCATATGAAAAGATATTTAATATCTTATTATTTCATTTCTATACAAAATTATGTCATGTGTATAAGGTAGTAGAGGCCTAGTGTCTGAACCCAGGTGCTCTGATACCACATGTAAAGACCAGAGTAGGTCTTTATTGGGAAAAATTATTTTATTTTTCTTTCTTTAGGTTTGAATAGATTTAAAATTTTAAAAATATTATCTTTTTATCTTTGTTTCCTTTTTAATATAGTTTTTAACAACTGATTATTAGCATTAAGTCAATCTGAGTACTCAAGAATCAAATATAGCCAATCTGGCTAAAAATGTGTAATGTGGGACTAGATGGAGTATAGCCAATTTAGGCTCTTCTATCCTTTGGGCATGCTTGTTCATATGGAACAATCTACACAATTGGTCAATCAGACCAACCCTCTATCCAATTTGGGATAGGCAATAGTATTGACCATGCATACCTTTAATTGGTCAAATGAACCACACCTCTATTCGATTCGAGATAGACAAGATAACGACCATATGGGCTTATAAGGAAAGTAATTCATAAATTGCTCTAGCTAGAGTCTTAGAATTATTAGGACCAATTTGGGTCCTATAAGCACCAAAATCATGCACAGCGTCCACGAGGACCCTGATGATGACTCGCAATCCTTGTCACATACATGTAAGCATGGAATAATGCCCTCTCAATAGTGATTCTCTTAGTAGATTGTGGTTTCTTCTTCCTTTTGTTGTTTCCCCTTTATCGTGTTATACCTTTCTTCGCTTTCGACACTTGTCGATTTGTGTTTCCTATGCTTGCGACTTTGTCCCTAAGCCTTGTATTCATACATTTGTTGTGTTTTCACCTTTCACTAGTGTTTTTCATCCATTCCCACCCCTAGGAGCCCTCTAGAGGACCTCCCAAGCCATCTCCAACTTTCAGTTTCAGTCAACTAGTACAATCTACCCCCATTATTTCCAAATCTCCCCTAAGAGATCTGACATTTACAAGTGGAGATTTGGTTTTTGACCTTTGTTTGATTGGTTTCTGAAGGCAGTTCACCTTATTTTTCCCTCCTCTTCCATCTCCCATCCTACTTCACCACTAGGACCCCTCCTTTGAGGGTCGCCCCCAAGTGACCCTGATTGGTGAAAGGGATGACCAGGTGGCGACTCTGTTGTCTTTTTCAACTGTGATTAAACTCGAGTTTTTGACCAAAAATAGCTCTATTTTTGCCTGTTTTTACTTCTATTTGTATGTAATTTTTCCCCAAAGATAGAGTTAACTATTTCATGCATTCACCCATGCATATTTAGCTTATTTTTATATTTAGTTATCAACCCATGCATTTTCTTTCTCCATTTCTTCTTGAGTGATAAGCTAAATTGGTTAGGTCACTCCAATTTTAGCCCAAATCACTCTTGTGTCTTCTAAGTTAACTCATCAATCAAAGGGAGTTAACTCTTCATCCTCTCCACCTCTCATGCCTTCATCAAACCTATAAATACCCCCCTCCCTCGAGCACAAAGGGAGGTAATTTCATTTGTGCACACAGTTCTTGCAGGTTATTGCTCTCTAATCAAGCATCCATATGCTCACACAAGACGTCAAAAACTTTTGCTTTTTATTGTTGTCTTATCTAGCTTTGCTAAAAGCTCATTTAGCATCGATAAATTGCTCACATCACAAGCCACAATGCTCACAAGCTCACAATTGAGCTCTTATTCAAGCTTCCAAAAGCTTCTTTTTGCATCCCTTTCTTATTGTTGCCAAGATGATTTTCCCGCTGCTGTAAGAGGATAAGAGGTTGCCATACAAGGATTTCTGAGGGTAGTGGAGGCTCACGCGTCTCTTTATGCCAAGTTCCTTCATGCTTTTTATTTCATAGGAATTAGATAATCATATTTGCTCTTGGGACTAGTAAATGTATGTTGTTTTTTCCTTGATAGGCTAAGTAGATCTTGCATTATTAAAATAGTTTACTTTCAAAAGCTCATAGATTAGATTCATTTCAAAGAAATTTCCCTTTTCCTAGAGTAATTGTTCCACTTATTTAGAAAATCAAAACAAAAACATAGCTTCAATTGCATTAGGTAACTTCATATTAGTTTGCATCCATTTTCTAATTCCTAGAATAGAAAAAAGCACTTTCATTGCCATAAATAGAAAAAAGCACAAAAACATGTTTTGCACTCATATAGGCTTGCATGCATCCAAAAACTGAAAAGAACAAAAATATTAGCATCATAGAACATTTACAAACCCTTGATTCCAACACAAGGTCAACTTTGGTCAACATTAGGTAAAACCCTTGGTTTCAACACAAGGTCAACACAAAGTCAAACTTAGGTCAAGCAAACCCTAAGTCAAAACCCTAGGTCAAATCGAGGTTAGCTTTAACTATCTCTCTTTTGATTTGGGCTCACGAATGTGCCATGGACTTAGAGGTGAGTGGGTAATGGCAATCCTTGACGAGATAGAGGAGATCCACCCTAGACCACAACAAGACCAACAAATAATTCAACAACAACAAGAAAGGTTATGAGAACTCCACATACAAGCTATCATCCAACAATTCGAACAACAAATGCCAACTTGAAAGAAGTATCAACGAAAACAACAGTCAACCCACACAACGCTGGAACCTTAGAAACCCAAACAAAAGAATAGTGACTAGTGACTCTTTGGGTCATATAGTTATTTTAACAATGGTCACATAACACCACATTCGAACAAATGCACCACAAAGGCCCTGGGATTGGCCAACCACTCTCTGCGAAGTCCAGCTCTCAAGTGAGCCAGACTGCCCCCATGTCTCACCTCCTCTCAACTCGCTACTTTCACAAGAGCGAGAGTGATGTGGAGGTTCACCCATGGCAAGGAAAGAGGGTTTGTGTGCGCACCAAAACTGACTCGACCACCCCAGGGCACCAAGTCATTTTTTGAGTACATATTTTGGTGAACCTGACATGAAGGGCTAAAGCCTCTTGGTTATCCTTTTTATCGCTCATATCCATTAACCATCATCATTGTCACTTATTGACATTTCAACTTCAAGAATTCAATCATTTTCACTTTCATCTTCACAACCATTTTTGCCACTTTCGCTTTTGTCGCCTTCGCCTTCGCTCATTCCATTTATTTTGTGGTGTTTATGGCACCCCCAAATATGACATAACCAAACCTAAACTTAGGGAGCATTCCCTCAAGGGAACCAGAAACTCCCTCTTTTGATAGGTATGTGCCACCTGACCCAAATGCACCGGTTTCAAACTACTATGACTATGAAGATTCAGACTATGAACAAGACAAAAGAGAACCCATATGTTCTCTCTCAATCAACAATCCTGCATGGGAGCATAACCCTATCCTACCAAACACACCTCACAAAGTGAAAAGAATACAAATGAGAACGAAAGTCCATTGCATGGACCGACCATCCACAAGCACCTCAAGTACTCATCTTGATGACGAAGTAAGAAGGCTTGAGAGAAACTTACAAGAAGCAAAAGATTCTTAAGAAGCCTTGAATGTTGCTCTATGGGAAAAGCAATGAGAAAAATCCTATACGGGAAGAAATGCAAAATCTTGACAACATTCACAATGAAAACCCTAGAAACGAAGAAGTGCCTAGAGGTCCTACACCTGCATACCTCATCGCAACACTAGTACAAAGAATCAGAACTTTGGAGGCAGAACAACCTGTCTCAGAAAGAAGAGAAAAATTGCATGAATGTATCAGAATTGAACAGGACCAAGGGGCATCTCAGAACCCCCCTTACCTCAACTACTACTCACGAAATGGGAGTAATGTAACTTTCCCAAATGGGAATCCTCCTATTCAAAACAATCAAGCAAATCAAACAATAGTACTGGGTTATCAAAGCCCGCCCATGGGGCTAATGTTGTCAACTCTGCAATCACAGAGTGCCTTTTTAGGCTCATACTTGGAGTATTTAAAGGAGCCACTTGACATAGCCATAAGGAGTGTTCTATTACCTCGACCATTACCAGATCTCCCGAAGTTCAAAGGAGAAGGAGACCCTAACTTGCACATTAAATATTATATAACCACAATAAGAGAACTCCCTTGGGATGGGATTGTCGCCAAAATATTCACAAAGATGCTAGAAAAAATAGCCTTGGATTGGTATTATCGCCTGCCATAGGCCTTGATACACTCATTCAGACAATTAATAAGAGATTTTGTCATGGATTTTGACATGAACAAACTCGTGAAGGCAGGGATCTGATAATTCTTGACCATGAAACAAGAACCAAACAAATCCGTAGCCCATTTTGTTACTCGATGGAGACAAGTTCTCTATTCTTCAACAAGCACTCCAAACATGGACCATCGCGAGTTGTGCGATCTCTTCTACATGCCTTGAATAGGGATATGAGAGAAGTAGTCCAAAATTTACCTTACAAGTCCTACGAAGAACCCTTAGAAAGTGCCTTGTGGATTGACCAAGCAACCATTGACAGTGCCTGAAGAACTTATTACACTGATGGAAAACTCAAAGTCTTGAAAGGGGTTGAGAAGAATACCTCAAACGTCTTGGTAGATAAATACATCAATGTCATAAGGAGTGCACCCAGTAACGATAAATGGCATCAAAAAGGAAATCAAGGACCATGTCATTTCTCCTATGATCTTGACACATATTGTTGGTTCCATGGAACAATAGGTCATGATATGAAAACCTATTACGAATACAACAAAGCTATCTCAAAGCTCACCCCAGAGCAATAACAAAAGTTCCTCATTCTCCTACAATCCCAAAGAAAGGAGAAGGAACCTCATAACAAAAAAGGAAATACTGATAAAAAAAGTTCTAACCATGTGGAACTAAACCGAGAAGTGTTTATGATCCAAGAAGAGGAGCAAACTAACCAAATGAAAAATGTTTTCTCGCAAGTAGTGAACCTATTGAAAGCCTCCCTTCACCTTTGTTTCCTTATCTTCCTTGATCACCTAGGGATCTCCCATGGTTGTGGTGTCACCGTGTTCAATGCCCAAAGCCTTATCTGCATCTAGTTGCTTGTATAGCTCATCCCAAATCTCATGTTGATTAGATATTTTTATCACCTCCATTTGATCATAGTCATGGTTTTCCAATAGATCTGTTGCCATGTTGGACTCCTTAAAAATATGTTGTACTAAATAATCTTTGAAATGGTTCAGTAAAATGAATATCGTCCAATTTCTTTCTTAACTTCCAGTTCATCACCTTCCTCAATTTCATCACATTGATACATGGCATAGTGTTGCCCTCGATGTCTACTGTGTCAATATTATTTTCCTTGCATAATTTCAGATCTTCATATAATGTGTCCAACTCTGCCTCATTGTTTGATTCGTGTGGAAGCCATTTTGACAAAGCCCATATGAGGATTCCCAATTCACTTCTTATGATACACCTTGCACTAGAGATCCTGGGGTTGCCTCACAAGGCCCTATCAAATTCATTTTCAATCTACCTCTTAGAGGGGTCGTATGTAAGTTAATTATTATTTTAATGATATTATTCAAGTTTTATTTAATTTAAATAAAATTAATTAAAACATGATAACAATAATTTTTTTTTTTGATCCGTAAAATGTGGGAAGAGTGCCCATTCCCGTATAACATAGAGATCAAAAAAAGAAGAAAGCTTCAGACCCGAAACCGGGGAGCAAAAAAGACAGAGAGAGAGGAAGAAAGACAAAGAGGAACATCAATAAAAACCATGCGAAAAATCATCTCCATCACTCAAACCAACTCCAGAGATCAACCTTTCTTTTGCTTCTGCTTGCTTCTGGTGAGGAGCACTTCCATTGTCCATTGAGTGCCATCTTCTATCAAATCCAAAGCTTCTAACCTCAATTTCTCTGCTTCAGTTTTCCTACCCCTATGAATGTCGCCCTTGGAGATGAGAGGTTTTGCACACTTGCTCATAGTTTGGGATAAGGCACCAAAATTAGAATAGGCCAATACATCAGCCTGATCTGAAGGATAATCATGATCTTCAACAAGAGTCGTCCTGAGCTTCCCATCTTCTGAGGTCAAAAGGTCCTGCTGATCGAAAGCATCAGCAACCATAACCTCAACACCGAGAGGGATTGTGCCCACAAAGCCTTTTCCATCAACCCCACAAACCGGGGAGGCTGTAGAGCGATGTTGCCAGAAGACCCCATGGTTTCTCCAAATGAAATCAACATCAGGACTACCTACCTTGCGGACCCATCTCTTAAGGTTAAGAGTACGAAGGCCATTTACAGATTTACCATGGCAGTCAACAATCTTATGTCCAAGTTGGTTGCATCTGAAGCAGCGTTCTGGGAGCCCCTCATAGTTTAAATATTGGAGCCACGAGCCCAAAGAAGAATTAATGCGGACCATGTGAGGTAATGGCTTGGAAATATCAACCGTAACACAAACTCTGATGAAACGCCTCGGGGCCAAAAGGCTAGCTTCCTCCACCTTAATGAATGTGCCGACATGGTTGATCAGAGATTCTATAAGTCCCGCATTTCGCATAACCAGAGGTAAGTTGTAGAACCATATCCAAACTGGAATGGAAGTGATACGCACATTTGTAGGATCAAAAAAAGGGGACCACGGGGTCACGAAAAAACCAAATCTGCCATAAAACCAAGGCCCATTATCCATAACAAACCTGCAATCCTCTGAATTAAGAAAAATGACAAGGAAAAAACCATGGTCCAATAGCTCCACCGTAGGAGCAGCCAAACCATCCCATATAATCTTGCTCCAAGATAAAAACTCATCCACTGAAGGCCTCTTCCCCATTGCTCTAAAAACCAAAGCCCGCGATCCAATTTTAGATGAAACTTCTGCTAAGCAATCATCTGAAATATGAAAATCCATAGGCTCAGAAGCCAGATCTACCTTAGTGTCTCCCAAAAATAGAGGGGGTGAAGACTGAGAAAAATATGGAGGGGCGGGGGGATCAGGGGCAAGGGAGATGGATTCCCCAAGTCCCACAGAAGAAATCACCTCATGAGCAACCAACCCTAAATCAACCACTAGATTGGCCTTCAAGATCTGCTCTTTACAAAAATCACTGCAAGCATGGAATGGATTGGGGGCATTTTTGCACAATTTGTAGTTATTGTTGGGTTGTTCCACCAATTCCAAGGAGGGTGGGCCAGAGGGACAATGGCCCAGATTAGAGAGGCCTCCATTTCCAACCACGTCTGGAGCAAGGGGATCAAACCCTCTAAAATCTGCCCCCTCCCCAGCTGTGCCACTTAGGGACTTTTCCTTGCTTTGCGCACCTTGTACAGGCCTTCGGATGCCATTCTGAGCTCTCACACCATCGCTCTTGCCAAGCCCACTGCCCTTACAGTGCGCCTGCTCTCCTTCTGACCGCTCCTTCACTCCATACTTTGCCTGCGCCCGTAATGCATTTTTTAAGGATTCAAGATTTTTGCGTAGATTAGTGATGTCATTGACAGACATTCCCTGGAGCCCTTATCATCCGAAATCATACTCTGACCCCACTGTTACCAATCAAAATTTAAAGTTTTTTTAAAAGTTTTTAAAAACTTTAGAGCTGCTGGGGGCGATAACCCTCGACACCCCTTTGTGTTGTCTCGATGCTCTACTGTCACACTGCCGCTGCCCCTCTGTGCGGTTCTTCCCTCCGACCACCTTCACCGCGCTCTGCAAAACACCAGCCGCCGATGCTCTAGGCACCGCCTAACATGATAACAATAATTACACAATATATTATATCAATTAATATATTAATTATATTATATTTTTATATTATATAATAATACTAATTATATTACAATTATAATTATATGTTTTTAAAAAATATTATAATTAATAGCTTAACATGAATATAATCTAACTCCTTAAAGTTGCACAAATTTCCAAACATGAAAAGTGTAGAGTCAATTCAAAGAGCTTAATGAACCAATTTTTTTAAAAAAGTGCTTGGAGTGTGTTCCTTAGAACATAGAGTGCATGTACATCATCTCATACAAGGTTTATGAGAAGGAAATTTGTGCATAAGAGTACTAACAAATTGTAGGATGAAGAGTATGTTGAACTATGAAATGCATGCCATATTCGTATATGGCACGAGTTCATCTAGTATGTTGGATAGCCGCTACCTTTTTTTTGCAACACTAGCCACCTTTATGGTGAAAATTTATCAGGGCCACCCCCTCCTTGATTGTCGCCATCCAACTTATTTCCCATCTCATTAATTTATTCACTGCTCCCAACTCATGCTTAGAATTGATGTTTATTAGAGTGCTCCAATTTTCCCATGTGTAGGGTGCATATTCATTTCAAAATTACTCAAAATTCCAAACATGTAGGGTGTAGATTGATTTAGACAACTTACAATGCATGTGCATAGTCTTGTACACTGTATTGACAAGGAATTCTAGCCACTTTAGGCAGTTTTTGTCTTCTTTTATTTTATTTTATCAAAAGTCCCTACAATAGGTTAAATTATCTTTTAGCTATTAATAATATTTATATATATTTAACATTTATATTACAATTACATTTAAATATTTTATATTTGTTAAAATATGTTATTTAAGATTTGGATTATGTAAATTGATAATTGCATATCAAGATATCCTTCGAGGAGGGGGGTCTCAATCAAAATTGGTGACTACATTAGAAGTCAATGCCACTTACACCGTCATCCTAACATCAATTAACGGTGTTGACGAACACCATATATATTAACTCAAAGTTTGGCATTAGAACCCTCACCAGTTAATGTAACTATCTACAACAACTAAAATTGGGTGCCTTCTGGGATGCAACAAATATAAGAATATACTACTTGTCAATATATCATCTATTAAACCATTCTAAAAAATAAATGTAAAACTAAATAAAAAACTACATGGATATGAGCCCGCACAGGTAGCATGGTCGGTTAAGGGCTTTGGGTTTGTCCCATATAGGTCCCGAGGTCGACTCACGCTGCTTAGGTTTAACCGGTGAAGTGTGGTTGTGGGCTCTGTGCTTCACCCCAGGGGGACTAGTCTCGCCTCTGCTCGCCTTATCTGCGCCCCAACTCGGCAAAAAAAGAAAGCCAAAAAGTAACCCTGAGGCAAGGTTGGGTGAGAAACGCTGGAAACGTTGGACTGCGTCGCGGGGATACCTCCTAGTTTACCCAAAAAAAAAACAAAAAACAAAAACAAAACAAAAAAACTACATGGATACACTAATTTCACCATTATTGTTCTCTATATAAGTTTATTATCTAAATTAGAATAGGGTTCCTTTATTTCCCTCGAGTTGGACGCTTTGTGTATAGAGTGGAAGCATCCAATGGTGGGAGAAAAAATTATTTAATTCTTTAATTAAAGAGTTACGACGCTAAATAATTAAATCGACTTAAAAGTTGAATCAAATAATAAAAAAGTCATAATCTCAGACTACACTTTTTCCCGCCATACAAGGAAGCGGGAAAACACTAGACGAATTCAAAATAATAACAATCAAATATAATACAATTAAGACAATATAAATTCCAAGCCTGACACAGAACAGTTTTTCTTCCCACTCTTCTACAATTTGCTCTGGTCCAGAGAGAGGGCTTACTTATCTTATATTCCTTGTTATCTAAAACCCTAACGCAAAACCCTTCGGGCACGAAAAAGAAATCATGGCTGTTCGCAGTAATAATGTGTTCGAGTCTCTCCGGGCCAGAGAAATAAGGCCTTTCAAAGGTAGCAATGCAAAACAATGTGTGTTTTAAAAGAAAATAAAATTAAAAAAAATCTCTGTGATGGATTATGAAGTGTGATCTGAAATGTCAATGTTCTTATATTTGATTTAGCTAACAATGTTTTTCTTCACAATGCAGTGCGAAATAGGCCCAATCTGGCCAAAATGACATCTGAGGGAGGGGTTGGGAATGGAGTTCTAACGATCGAATGTGATTATGGCTCTACGCCTGCGCTTGCAGTCTCATTTGCCAAAGTATTTTAAATAACCTTCGATTCTCTTTTCCTTTGTCAACAGAATTTCCTACCTGAATTTTGTTTTTTTAGAAGGATTATGGATTGCAGCACTTTGAAGTCTGGCAAAATATAAAATGCAAAATTTTAGAAAATCCCCTTTGCAACAAAATTAATTGTGGGAACCTAAAAGAATTAATAACCTTAATTTTTGACTAATGGATGTAGCATTGCAATCTGGGCTAAACTTTGGATATCTGTTAGCAGTTAGTTTATATTGATGGAATGATCTGTTTGACCTTGGGTATTGATGGGAAGACCTGATTTCTATGGCATGTTTCCTGTAGACAAGTAGTTGCGGCCATATCCTTGCTGTTTCAGATGAAGAAGGGTTTGTTAGTCTGTTCAATACACGCCGCCGGTTGCCATCTTTTCTGTCTTGTGAAGAAGACACAGGTTACCAATGGCCTTTGACATTGATCAAAATTATGTTGTTTCAGGTGTCTTAATATGAATTTTGACAGGTTTTCATTTTGTTTTGGTTGCAGTGAATGCCAGGACAGAACGGTGGAGAGCTCATCATAATGCCCTCTTTGACCTTTGTTGGATTCGGGTAACACATGCTTTGTTATATAAATAGTGTCTGCGGAATGTAGTTTGCTTTTCCTTTTTATGCTCACTAAATTGTAAGTCATCTGCACGGGGAATGCTCCATCAAGATTACACCACCATTAGGCTTACAAGCCTACCACGGCCACTTTATTAGGGAATATGCCCAAAGGGTGTTGAACCTAGAATCACTCTGCCTTGCTGTTGGATCATTGTATTGTGTATTGTCAAACACTAACATGCTGCACGAGTTTATCAAAAGCAAGTACTAAGTTTAATGCATAGTCATGGGCACACACGCATCTGCCTGTACGCACACACACACACATCATAGAGCTCATGAGACCCCTACTTTCTGCAGGATACCCAAGGCAGCTCACATCATGCCCCCATGATGCCATTAACAGACATTAATGTGTGAAAAATCGAATAGATATTGATAGTCGAGGCCAAAAATGGCATTTCATTCGAGCCACCTTACAATGCTATTTATGGCTATATTCAAAACATAAGATCTCAAGCTAGCTCTACTATAGCATGGAGCTTTTGACCCTCACGAAAATGGATAGTCATATGAAGAGATTGTAAGTAAATTAACAATTGGTCGTATGCTTGTCTATACAACAATGATAAATTTTTAGACAAGGTAGAAATTGAACTGGAAGAGCATCATGATCCAAAGAGCAAAAACACACAATCTATTCTTATATCAACTGTCTTTCTACAAACAAGATCTCTGCAAGCAAGAAGATGCCAATGGCCCCATAACAGCTGCAGTACCCTACATGAAACAGTTAATTGTGTAAATGCAGAGAAGGAGCAGAGCATTGTAAATTGAAAAATACCATTGACCTCACCCATAGTTGCTGCCAACTTAAACTAGGATAGGGATCCGAGGCAAAGGCTATTTCTTTCATCCAAAGCTATTTTGCATTCTGAATTGTCAATTTTAGGTGAAATTGATACCACCCAAGTCTACATGTGCATTGCCAATAAATTTTTCCTTCTTCAGGTGTTCCACTCAATGATATTCATGTAGTGTTTGATCATGGTTTCTTGTCACTATAAGTCAATGTTGGCGTGGTTAGGGTTCGGGATATGGGTTTGGCAGTTTGCTGGTTTTTTTGCAGGTTTAGTACGGCTGGGTTTGGCATGTGTGCGCATGGGCTTGTGGGCATCTCTGTGTGTAGTTTAAAATAAATTAAAATAATTATAATTTGCACAAAATGTACAGACTTGACTAATTGAGAACATAGCTGGTAATTGATAATGCAGTATCATTTGTCAAATCATAAGTATTAAGATATATCAAACGGTTTATATCATAGTAGAATTTTTAGAACCAGGATTGACTCAGCAATCTAAAAGCATAAATTGAATTCAATTAATTGGGTTTTATTTGGAAAAATCTCGGGAAAAATCACTGCTTTTCCAACAAGTGCAGCCCAATTGATTTTTTATTTTTTGCTTTTTAAAGCCAGAGTTGGGGTCTGGGGGTGGCAGTTCCCAGCAGGGTTGAGGGGCAGCACGCCTTGTGGAATTTAGGGGCAATGCTCTAGGCACATTTCCTGTTGTGAACAGGGTGGGGTCAAAGGATGGAACCCCTATCACTAAGCTCAAATTAAGGCCTTCAAGCCACAAGAACCATCATGATTCATGCCGTTTTTCATAATTTTACCACTTATAACCAAGCTCCAAATTCTTCAAAAATTGCCCTTTGTAAGGTTAGATATGTTTTGTTAGTTAGGTCTTAGACATACCAAGTCTGAATGGTTAGGTTGGGGTTGGACCCAAGTCAGATATGGACCTGGATTGGAACCCAGCCCGGACTGGTCCAGGTTCAGCAGGGGTTGCTGGTGAACCTGGTATCATAGCTATAAGCTCCAAATTTTTTTCCAATATCAATTAAAGTCAATCCCTTTAAGCATTGTAGTGTAGTATTTTGAGGATTGGCATTGTCAAATCCTTGCAGATGACCCTTCTTCCAAAGTTAGCTTCAGAATTGCCTATCCGTGGGTTGGCCTCTGGAATAACATTTGGAGAGCATCCTGTATTCTTTGAATTAAATGTGTACAAAATGAAACCCACAGAGTATCACTTCAAATGCAAGAAGCAGATAACAGGCTTACCAATTATGTGTACATAACATTTCTTTAGAGGCATGCTCCTGTAAAAGTCATTTCTCTTCTTCAAGTTGTTTAGATCCAAATGCTTGAGACCGACACCAGTAAGGTCTGTATTCTGCATGCTTGGTCATTTCTTCCACTCGTCCTAGGCTCAACAGAAACAGCGAGAAAACATCCATTTCATTTATCTTAGATTTGGTCCCATTCTGCTTTAAAACATTGTGCTTGACCTATTACATCCTCGATGAAGATTAAATATAACAAGAAAAATAGGCCAACTTACATTTAACTCTGTACAGGTGAACATTCACCTGCATCAATAATTGATACATGTTGGCTGGATGGTAATGTGTCCTTGGCACATGCAGCGAAAAAGTGAAGATCTTTATGCTTTCTCTAAATTTTATTTAAAAAAACATGGAAATAATGCTTTTTTACTGCGCGAGACACCTAGCTCCCTTGCTTTAGAAAGCTGCAATGAAGTTGTATAGAGTAAGACAGTGTGCCAAGTTAATCTTATATTGGCAACGAGTATCGTCCATTTATCCTTTCTATTTTTGTGTGGTAAAACTTGTGCTTTATTGTAGTGAGGAGATTATTTCCTTTGGCCATTCCCTTAATAATGTCCCCTATTACAATTCCACCACAACTCCTTGTACAATTATCGCTTTGTTATAATTCTAACACTTTTTTGGGAGATGACTCTTCTGTGCTATGAAATGTCATTTGTATTTTTTTCCTTATCTTTGATCCGTGCTTCATCTATCACCCTATATATTGGAAATCAATCTCATGCTTTTCTTGCTTATCACAATTGTTAATGAAATTTAGCTAACTGATACTTGAGTATAGCTTATTACAATTAGAATCTCTATTACCTGGGAAGGTTTGTTAGCAGTGCTTTTTTTTTCTGTTATTTGCATTTGTGTCAAAGCAACTACAATTGCTGTGTGCAGGATGATACCTGGATGTTGACTGCTTCTGGAGATCAGGCGGTATGTTTCCTATTTGATTATTTGGTGCATGCAATTTTCTTTTTCAGACTGTGTATGAGATACACACCAGTAGTGGTTGCAAGTATAATAATATATGGCTCACAAAGTAGGAGAATTAAGTGGTTCAAGTCTCATAGAAAAGGGAACCATTCATGATCATAGTGCATGTTATAGTACCTAATACTGGCTTAACGATCAAGTAAAATCGTGTTTAATGGACTTGCATTCATATTATGTTTTCAGAGAATAACTATCTAAAAACTAGAACATTGTTAGATCATATCCCATTGTACTGCCGAAGGGGTCTATAATTTTGTGATAGTGCTACGGAAAAGGTATCCTTAAATGTTTGATCTCATGCATTCTTTCCAATGTTGGTGCCAAGAAAATTGTTCTTCTTAAATGTCTGGTTTAATTGCGTTATAAAACCAGGCACACGAGAGCTTCAATCTTGTAGACACACCCTACCCCCAAGTTTTCTAGTACGTGCTACTTAGGTTCAGGACTATCTTTTATTTGAAAGATTTTATTCTAACAGGATTTATCATGATCTTTTCAGGTTAAGCTCTGGGATGTAGAGGCCAGGGCAGGACTTGGTATCATGAAATTCCATACAGGAAGTGTCAAGTCACTATGCTCACATCCTTTGCAGTCTGGTAGGCTTGTCTTTTTATAAAAATCTACAATTAGTGATAAATACCTTTGTTTATATCATCCAACATGAAAATAGAACATGCCTGGTTATCTGATGTCTTTTTTTACTACATACAGCTTTGTTTATCTGTGTCTTTTCTTACTACAGTTAATGCCTAAAACAGGCATCCCAGCCATTTTTTCAGTTTGACCATTGCCAACTTATTTTAACTGTTACTTGTTACCTTGTAAGTTGTCACCACGATTAGAGCTTAAATGTAACATCGTGTTCTTATTGCAATATGAATACAACTACCATATAGCTTATTAAGAGAAGCAACCAATTCAAACATCCCGTTTTAGCAATTATTAAACAGTGTTAAAGTTTTAAATGACATCTTGACGCCATCTAAAATGCAGTTGCTTAACTGTGACATGGCAAGTTGAGCCTAGAAACCAAAAGAATTCACTCCTATTTTTCATGGTTGGCAATTGGAGCCCAGTTGAGCTCCATAACATTTGCAGTATTTAAGATATGCATTTGTTACTCTCATACAAGGCTTCTATTCAGAAGCACAATGTTCTTCCCAAGGTGGATGTACAAACTTCATCACTTTGCTTGAAAACATAAAGGCATTGCATGACAGCTGAAATGCATTTTAAACATATTTCATGATCTGTTGTTATTGTTGTTCTTATTATTTTTTTTTGGTTTCTTTGCAGAACTCTTTGCATCAGGCTCAAGGGATGGCACTATAGCCTTTTGGGACATGCGGAGTACCTCGTCTTCATGTGAACAAACCAACGAAGAATGTTTTCTGTAAGAGTTGTTTATTTTGCAAATGTGATGAAGCAAGACATACCCCTGTAAACATTCTCTTAATAGTTTCTATACGTCTTTCTTATTGTATTGAGTGTAATAGCTGATAGTGAGGGGTGCTTTGTCTTTTTATAATTCAATGTAATTTTCTGTTGTTATATCAGTCCGGTTGCCAGTATAACAGATGCACACATTGCAAATCATGGACGAAGAGTACAACGAAATAAGGTATGGCAGTTTTCATATATAATCGATTGTGTTTGTTTGAATGAAAAATGGAAACTGAATTTTAGTTTTCAATATTCAGGCTTCAAAAAGCATCACAGCTGTTCTTTATCTTAACGATGAAAGAGTAATTGCTAGTGCAGGAGCTGCAGAAAGGTAATTCTATCATTGCATCTGAACTTCATTTTCCCATTTTATACTTGTCTTAAAACAAATACTTTTGTTTCAAAATCAACACAGAAAATGGTTAGGGCGTATGAGCTGAATGGAAAAAGCACTTTCATGGTGCAATCTAATGTTGGTTGCGTATATACAGTTGCAATTCCTCCTTATCTCTTGTACACCATGTCAACTGACTTACACAATTGAATATGACAAGGACAAGAAAAAACTATTTGTTTTTTTGTAGTTATTCTTTAAGTTTCTTGTGTATTCAGGTGTTGATCCTTGGTATCTGATAAACAACCTTCCTTGAAGGTTCTTGAAGGGAAGTTGTGAGGGACATTATGACTCATGAGGGCTATGCTGATGCAAGACAATCAGGGACATTATGAGGACTATGCTAATGCAAGACAATCAGAATATTTGTGGGAGTTTCACTAATGCAAGACAATCATAGTAAAGACAAGAATAAATGATCATAGAAAGTACATATAAAGGTCTAGCTGGGCCAGTCAGGCCTGTGTGGTGCCACCCACAACTATAGAAAGTAGTGGTGCATACGTGCCAGAAAAGAGAAAGTGGTGGAGAAACAGCACCGGTCGAGAAACTTGGTGGTTTGTGGAGCACATATCCGACTGAGAATCCAACTGCTGCACCAGGAGAAACATTTTTAACATTTTTTTGGTGTTCCCCATATTATCAAATCCTTGATTGCAGACATCATCTAGATAATTCAACTATGAATGAACAGTCTCAAATATCTGATGTGAAGGTACTTTTTTTTTTGTGTTCCCCATAACATCAAATCCTCGATTGCAGACATTATCTAGATAATTCAACTATGAACGAACAGTCTCAAATATCGGTTGCGAAGGTACATGTACAAGGAAAATCAACACAGACGAAGACCAAAAATTTGTAATAGTGCCTTACCTGTAGTAACTAATATATCAAATTGTGAGTGCCCTTTTAAATGGGTCAATAGCTTAGTCAATGATTCAACCAATAGCGCAACAACAGCATCTGTAACAACAAATAATACTGGCGATGAATCAAAGATTCCTTGACATTTGAATACAAACTTTTCTTTTTCAATCCCAACAATTGTTTTCCGTTTTACATATATGCAGCCTGCCTTGAAGATTTTATTTACTTTTGATTTTTGAATGATTGGTTAAGATTCCAGACGAAAGATATGTCATAACTACAAGGCTGGAATTAACTAAATCTGTTGTGCCTTTCCTTTCTTTTCCAGTGTAGTCAAATTCTGGGATACTCGAAAGCTGAAAGCTCCAATTGCACAAACCCCTCTTCAATGCCAGGTTTTTTCTATACTACCATAGTTGATTGGTGCTTTGTTCAAGTTATTTTGCAAAGGCATTTTCTGTAAGGTGTAAACAATGTTTGAATTGCCTTAAAAACTTTTCCATGTAATTTTTGCATTATGACTGGCTTTCTGTCGATAGGTTTTATGAAACTTGACAATACTAATTCTTTCAGTGAATTGCATACTTTTTCTGATGCAGAATTTTCGATACTTCAAAATTTAAAATATATGAATTGGCTCTTCTATTCCACTAAAAGTGTCATACTATGTTATTATTAGAATGTGTCAAATGCCAAAAATGAACCTTTTTTCTTGTGCTGGTGTGTTCTATGACAAGATGACAATATAACTGGAAAACATGTGTGAGTAAACTGCATAACTATGAGCTATTATTTAAATTTTATATTAATGCATATTCTAATGGTCCACTAATGTCCTGCATACTGTTAATGATACTAGGATTTAGCTTTCAATCATTTAGGTCCCAGTTATCTTTCTAGTCATAGAATAGAAATCATGGGTTCCATGGGCTGTTTAGCTAATGCCAACAAGATTTCTTTTTAATCTCAGGATTCAAATGTAATTAATTCTTGTTTGGATCGTGGGGATGACAGGAAGGACGAGTTCATGGAATATCCAGCCTAGCTCAAGATTCAACTGGAACATTTATTATAGCATCTTGCATGGACAACAAGTTAGTGCAGCCTCTTTTGGATTATGGGTGTCTAGAATGGTTATTTGTGATTATTGTTGCTTCTGCCAGTCTTACCTTGATTGCACTAATAGGCTCACCAACCATTGAACTGGATTCGTAAAGCTCTAAAAGTACTTGGTTTAATGAAATGATTTGCACCTTTTAAGTGTTTTTTTGCTCTTCTGTACAGGATTTACATGTATAATACACTTCAACCAGATAAGGGTCCCCTGAAAAATTTTTCAGGTCACGAGCTTGATTCTTTCTACATAAAGGTAGTTACACAATTGCTACCCATCATAAAATGTGTTTGAATCTTGTAATGTTAGACATTGTCAATTTCCCCTGTTTTCCCCAGTTTTAATGTTCATTGACTAACATAATAAGCTCAAGGCTGCTTTGCTCCAAAGAGGTCTTGTTTAAAAGATGGCTTGTCTGTATCCATTTTCATTCTATGTTTGTAATTGTTGCAAAATTATGGCTCGAACAATTACTTTCTCTTCTTTTTTAACTACAACCAGTTAGGTCAGCAGCTTTGCTTTTGGTAATTTACAGGATAGCTGGTCCAATTACTTCCATTTGTTTTTGTTTATCCTGTATAAAGATCACAAAATCACTCTTTTATGCAATATTGCAAACTGGTTGTGGGTCTAACTTCCCTAATCAATTGAGGTCCATATAACCATATGATTTTGGTAGTATTCCTGGCATTGCCTCACCAGCTTTGCTAGCTCCAATTATTATTTTCAATAATGTTCATGTTTGAATGTAATTGCATGCTATCTGATGACGTACCAGCTACTTATGAATTTGTTGCTTTTGGTTTGATTGTTTTTCTAATTGCAGGCTTGCTTCAGTCCAGATGGAACTCATATACTAAGTGGATCAAGTGACGGGAATGCCTTCATATGGCAGGTTTGCTTTCAATTTGCCAATCAAAATGGGTGTAAGTTTCTTTGAATGGTTCCAGTTGTATATAATCTTACTTGACATTTCAAGCTGGTTTTTCAGGCTGATAGGCCAGAAGCATGTCCTGTAAAACTCAACGGACATCTAAGGGAGACAACTGCTGTTGACTGGTAATACTCTTTATCTGTACTGCTTCCTAACACAATGCTTTTAAATCTGATTAGAATCACTGTTACCCAGAGAATGATTTTGAGCCAACACTAGATTGGCAAGGACAAACCATCTTTCGGTGTTTACAGAGGTGACACTGTTGGGCCTATACTGTTTGCAGGCTGGGATGTTTCCTCCTTTTAGCTGTAATCCCTGAGTCATTGGGATTGTCTAACTCTGGTTATTCTTGTCTGGAGAATTTCTCTGCAGCTAAACTTGAACTTAGCCTAGTATTTGAGCCCTGAGCCTCATGATCTAAAAAAATTTACTGTCATGCCATATTGACATTAAACAACAGAATTTGTCCACCCATGACTCTTTTGTAGTTTCTAATGGCAGTATATTGCTTCTTACAGGTGCCCATCTGATTTCTGTAAGATTGCAACGTGTTCAGATGATTACACGGTATGTTACGCCTTTATTCCGGCCAATGACTAATTCATCAATAAATGTTTATGCATCATAATATTAAGGCCCTAAATCAATTTTTTTTTTCAATTTCCTTCTGTATACATATTTAAATTTTATACCAACAGGTTCGGGTTTGGAACATTGAGAATTCCAATTTTGAGAGTATACATTCTACTCCATCTGCAATCCGTCAAAGAATATCCGCTTATCCTGCATCAGTTTCCCAGAGATTATTTAGTTCACCAGATAACGGGCATCTTGAAAACCTCCTTCCAGATACCCCTGCACGTGATCTGGAATTTGTTTCCGCAAACAATGATAAAGCCATTACATCACAATGTTTCATCAAAAATGAAGCGTCAACCCCAAAGGCCTCGAAGATCTCAGTATCAAAATCATTGTTAACGGAAAGCTTATCAGTAAGTCCTAATTCAAACGTTCTTTCAAGGGTTTTCTCGCCGAGTGATAAAGAAAATGGAGCTACTATTGAAAGAACCCCAGAATCCGTGAAGAGCCCCTCTTCAGTCTTAAATCCGCCCTCATCGACGAAGAGGAAAACCATTCTGGATTATTTTGCGACAAATTAACAATTTGATTTTTGAATGCTCTTGGCGCTAAACGATACAAATATCCTCCATTTACATCTATAATAGGTTTATATGCCACAGCTAAACGTGAAATCATACAGGAAGAACGACTTTGTATTCTGTAAGTCACCATATGCAGGCCTTAACAAAGTTGCGAAGGCAGTATTGGTTATTCGAGTGTACAGATATAAATCACATGAAGGTTTAATCGGATTCCATTGAGTTGATTATGGTTGTAAAATGTACAGTTGCATCATTTACTGAACAATGCATATAATATATATTTTTTTCTGTCAGAAAGATTCACAAAATTGATTTTGGCTGAAGATAATGGACTTGGACGGTTTGAAATCTTGCCTTATGCAATGGAATTATGTATTTGAATATCCATCACAACAGTGATATGGTGAATTGAATTTGATAAGGAAAATGTGGGTTATCCTCTCTCCCTTCTTCTTTGTTTATGTGATCAGAAAAGGATTTGAATGATGTAATTCCTTTCTCTGTTGAAACTAAATTGAATACTGGAGTTGCGTATGGAATTTGTAGGAGTACTTGTTATAGCTTGTTGGGTTGCTTTAACCAAAATACATGACAGCAATTCTGGGTTTTTGTATTGATCAAAGCTGGCAAGACCACATTAAAGGAACAAAAGCATTTTTAAGTTTTTTGTATTGATCAAAGCTGACAAGGCTACAGTAGAACTTTATTCCCGTCCTCGAATAGAGTTGAACATAGCACTTCAAGTTGTCCAAACTGAGCAACTCGCTCTAATTCTACTTTTCATTGATTAGCATTTATTCTGCTCGCATCCTTTCCATTGTAATTTGGGAGCTTACAATTTAATTTTGCTGTACCCGTGTCACCATTAGGATATTAATTAGAAAAAACAAGGGAGGCGTTCTTTGAGTTTCAACAAAATTTTATTGCTTGTACCCAAGTAAATGGATATTCGCTTGAGAAAGTTCTTCTATCCTATTTATCTCTGATGTTTTCTGTTTGGAGCTTGGAGCTTGGAGCTCATTCTTCATCATAACATTCTTTGTGAAGAAAGATCTTTATTTTTGTTGCATTGTATTCTCTCGAGAAGAAAGTGTGGTTGCATCTTTAATTTTTCATTGTATTTATTCTAGAAATGTAATGCTTCATTGTATGTGAAAATTATGTGATTTTGTCTTCTTCGAAGTCACGTAAAAATTGAATTCCTTTATTTTGTTTCTTATGGCATATCTTAAAATTGACAGAATGTTTTAGATAGAGAAGAAAAATTCTAACAGTTACAGTTTTTTTCGTGTAACCTGCAATAAATAGGTAACTGACAGCAACCTGCAGGGAACCTACAACAACTTACAATAAGCTGAAGTTAACCTACAACCATCTGTATATAATCTATAGGTGGCCTACAGTATCCCATAACATATAAATGATTAAATCGGGACAAAAAATTATTCGAAAAAATTAGAAAACAGTTTATTTATGAAATTATAGAAATATGCAATTGGATAAAACTGAACATTTTTATACTAATATAAGAAGGGGTAAAAATATATAATGTATATCTCTTATTTTTTAAAAAACTTTTGCGTGTTATTCAATGCATTGGTTAGACTCCCTCTCCCTCTCTCCCCCTACACTTGTCTCTTTTGTGAAAAGAAAAAAAGAAAGATTAGCTTGATATTGATAGATTTGATAATGAAATGTAACATTCTAGTTATTCTAATCCTCGTTAAACCATGGAATTGAAATAATTATTGGTAAATGTTTTAATTTGTTATGCAGAGTCTTCTCTTTGTCCCTCTGTTTAACTTATTGTTAATTGTACTTAAGAAAAAGGGAAAGGAATCACTTGCATGTGTTAAGAGTTTAAGAATGAAAGTGAATGTACTCTCTTGAACTTATGTCATAATGTTAAAAAATGAACGTTTATTATGAAAAATTGATGTAACTTCCTTATTGAATATGAATGAATATAGTATTTAGGGAAGTGTAACCATCTTTATTAGCTTGTATCTCTCATATCCTTATCTTATGTTTTTTTAAAGTTTAAAATTGTTGGTGTTAGAAATGAAGGTGAACAATTATAGAATGGAAATATGATTTCAACTATTATAATAATCCAGTGCAGAACCAAATGGAGATTATAGGAAAACAAATCAGCAATACAAAGAAATAAAGGAATGGAAGAACTAAACACATAACACAATGTTTACGTGGAGACTCTTTCAAGAAAAAACTCCACACAAAAGAGATGCACAAGTTTGTATTAATTTCAATAGAGTTTCCAATACATTGCTAACAACCTCCTCTTCAGTCTTCAATCCAGCAACACTTATTTTTTCAATCTCAACTCTTTATTACACCATAGTCGTAATACAATGTGCTCATTAAAAGAGTGTTGCCATCTCAGGCAAAAAACCCTAACATAGCTTCTACCGTCAGATTTGTGACCTAATGATGACGGTCAAGATTGATTACGAAATTACAATATTTTATGTAACATGCTTTACCCTAATACCTAAGATTACACATAGAATTTATAAGTAAAGTAAATAAACATGATAAACATGAGATTTTTTTAATATGTATATCATTTGCATAATCATAAGCAATAATATATCATTAAGAATATTCCATTTTTGAGATTACAATTTATTTCAAAGTTAGAATCATAGTGAAATCTTTCACTTTTCATTTACAAATTTTTTGCTCTTGGCAATATAAATAAATTTCCATCAATACATAAAGAATACTGCATCTGGAATCTTGACATCTGTAATTCAAGTCTCGACTTGTCTTCTGCTTGGGAGGGAGAGTATCACTCGAAGCTATACCTCCAACCATAGATCGGCGGTCCCCCGCACACCTTTCTTCTTGGAAGTGGCCCTACCCTTCACGAAGAGTATAGAAATAAGAAACCAAGAGGTTTTGCCATTTGAGTTCTAGTGCTGTGTCCTACGTAACTCAATCGACCATACAACTCTAGACCCTTCTAGCTAAGTATGATCATTCTGATTGGTCACGCTATCTGGACAATGTGAACCGACTAATGCATGCAGAGACGGATGTATTACTTTGGCCAAAGATTCAATATAAATAGATGTTCGCAATGAACGTAGTCATGAGTCCACGCACTTCTAACTCGACTCGGATACTATCTCATCCTATAGTGAATATATTTTGACTAACTCTAGTCATAAGGTAACTTAGCTAAGTTTCTCCCATAGTCCACTTGACCTAGGATTTAATTTTGTTTTCTAGAGCACAATACCCAAAATGGTGTTAAAATAAAAGCTTTGACTTTCGAGAAGTCTCTAGTTGCAATCTTGCAATATTAGATCTTTGACTTCCTGCCATTCTACAATGATAATTCATAAGTTTATAATCTTGGGTTTGAAGTTTAATCTCGACTTAGCATATATCTTTTATCAAAAACTTCTTTCTCCTCTTAGGTAGTCATCTCGGTCTAAGGACTTTCAATTAATCCTTCTCGTCAATAATGACGTTAGTTATAATCGACCACGTACCTATTCTGAGAATCTTAAGTTTACTAGGCATAATTGGGTTATTCTTTAGAGACTATCTTCTCTAACCCATCACACAAAATAACATTTAATCTCTCGTTATTAGTAGGTATAAGGAATATTATAATATTTTGTGGCTTCTCAACCTTATCTGTCGACCAACAATACATAGGAACAATATAACATCATAAATCGAACTTAAGGGATTCCATAATCTATAATCTCTTCCCAGTTGATTCCAAGGTTAAAATACTTTTAATCCATATCATCATAAGGTTAATAACCCTTACTAATGGTAAAATATCTACCACAATCTTATATTTATATAACTTCAGTTATATATATAACAAAAAACGAGTGAAATATTGTGTCTTTATACAAAGAGTTTTTAAGACCATTGAACAAACAAAATGTTCCTTTTGTAAGGCCCACCCTTTTCACACCAAATAGATACTTCAATATGCTCTTATGGCTTTATACTTTGAGGACTATATTCTTTTACTATTATGATGATATTTTATGTATGGATGTAGGGGCATATGTTTCATTGTGTTTGGATGTTATGTAAGAGTGGTTTTGTGTGTGAGAGACTAGAATTTGGGTGTTATTTTGTGGTTGTGATTTTTAGACTTATGTGTTTTAGAATATTGATTGTTAGAGAAATTACATGATTGGAATACTTTTATGTTTGAGAGTATGGATTTATTTTAGATTAAATTATATATGTTTAAAAGGAATTTTGAAAATAAATGTTGTGTAGTTAAATAGATTTAATGAGAAATGACTAGTTAATATTTGATTGTATGTTTACTTTAATATTGCTTCGGCTATATGTTTCTTGATATATTGATATTCAGAAATGAGTGTGCAAGTGGGTGACCAAGATCAATTAGTTTCAGAGACTTTCAAAAACCCTTTTTGTGATAACCTGTTAGCCTAGTCTAACCCATGGAAGGGGTGAAGACTAAATTATTGTGTGAATTAATGGTTTGTTTTGTACCTAGTCTATAGTTGGGTTCATTTATATTTTACTAAAATTAAATTGATAATTGTGTGAGTTTTAAATTTTATTTTTAATTAATTTATTATTTATCTTTTTCGATGAGGATAAATGAAGTTTCTTTGTTGTTTTTAGAAATATGGAGTTGGAGGGAAAGGAAAAAGAAAGAAGCGTCCCTTCTTTTTTGTTTTTTTTGAGTTTTTGGTTATTTATGGCAGGAAGTTGTTTTCTTTGGGGAGGCTTGGAAATTTTCATGGTTCTTGGGGAAATTTTTTTGGAGAGTGTGGGAAAGAAAAGAAGAATAAAATGGTGAAAAGAATTGGAAGGATGGGCTTGGTAAAAAAAAATCAAAGAAAAAGTTTCTTGCGTGATTTTAGTTTTAAGGGATTTGCATACTAGTTTATGGGCTCTCCCTAACTTGGGGTGCTGAGGTAGGCTTTGAATTTTTATTTGAAATTTTTCTGTATTATGTGTAAGTAGTGTGGGTGTGTAAAAAATGACTACATGTTGGAATTACATTCTTATTTTTACTTTGTGACTGTTTGTGGGAAACAAGTTGTGTAGGGAGCAGATCTCCCCTGAGGGGTGAGAGCCTCCCACATAATGGGGTTTGAGAGAGGTGTACAACCTCTCTCGGGGGATTTGTTTTGTATGTGATGGTGTTGAGTAATTTGATAGTGGAGTTGGGTTTGGCATGAGTGCCCTAGTTTTATTGATATTTTGTTGAGGATGGTTATGGAGGTTTCTTGGAGGAGGTTTGTGATTATAGAGTTTTGTGAAGATGAAAGGAAATGTTAATAAAAGAAAAAAAATGAAATGGAAAATAAAATAAAATAAAATAAATACATATAAAAGTTAATGTAATAATGGCCATGATTTGAGTAATGGTGTTGTTGGTGGTGTATTGTGGTGTTGCATGGATGGTATTGTTATTGAAGATTAAGGAGGATTGATGTGATTCTTTTACCCCCAAGAGGAATAATTATCCCCTCTTTCCCCCTCTTGTTGAATCCGCGAGGGTTTCTTGTTTGTGAATCATCCTATGCGTATTTTAGTGTGTATCTTTATGTGTATTCTACGTTATACCCTCTTTTGTGCATGTGATTTTACCTGGTACTTGGAAGTCTCATACTCGGGGGTGGGCTTGTGTTACAAACCCTATGGTAGGGTAGAGAGTAGGTCTTGGTCATCTAATTGGTTATTTATGTTGCAGATTTGATGAAGCCTCCTCAAGGACACAGAAGAGAAAAGAAGTTTACTATGATGGGTTAAGTGAGGAGCAGTTTACTATGATGGGTTAAGTGAGGAGCTATTAAGGCTCTCTCATTACTGTGAGATTGAAAATATGTATGTGTAAATGGCAAGTTTGCCACTTTGTAAAATTGTTATTATGTGAGTGAATTTTGGTTATGCATGATTTTACTTTCCCTAAAAAACTTGGATTGTATATTAGCAAAATTGTATATACATGTTTGTTTTGAATCTATAAATAAATATGATAGTTTAATAAATCTGTGTAAAATACTTTTTGGTTTGCGTATTTTTATGAGAAATTATATATATATATATATATACACACATTACTGTTGTATATATACACACACACATTATTGTTGTTTAAATATATATTACTGCTATTGTAAATCTGAGAATGCATATATATATATACACACATTTCTGTTACGCTCCAACTAAATTTGATTCTTCACCTGCACACACAAACAAAAAATAAATTAATGTATATCCAATGGTTAATGGCATTTTATAGATAAAAGTTGAAAATAATCTAGCCTTCATTCAAAAAGGAAAAATAATTGTTTTTCTATTTAAAAGATTGTTTTAAAAATATTTATATAAAAAAAATGAAAATTTGTGTTTTAATAGAAAAAAGAAAGTTTTATGGGGAGTTTTATGTTTTAAAGCTGGATAAAAGATATGTATTTTTGTTTTACATAGAAAAATATTTGCTTTATTAATCAAAAGATTATTTTTCCCAAAAAAAAAGATTTTTATTGGTTAGCTTTATGATTTAAAAGCCAAATAAAAGGATTGGTCTTAGATATTTATTTTGTTTAATTGTTTGAAAATTGTTAATTGTTAGTAACAAATTAGTTGTTAAATTATTTTTTAATATTAATAATAATTAGTTTAAATTTAGTTATTCTTTTTCCCCAAGTTTCTTTATAGTTGAAATTGTTAATTCTTTTATCTTTAAATGAAGATATTGACATTATATAATTTAATTAGTTTTGCTTTAAAAGAAAACTATTTTTATTAATTATTCTATTAAATCTACTTTATGATTTGTTTTTTTAAGGTGCATTTAGTAAATTAGTAATTATACAAGTTGAGAGAGATATGCGCTTCCTAAAATGACCTCCAAAATTTAAAAAAAAAACACCTTATTTTTTGCTTCAATATGTCCTTGAAAATCCCTCCAAAAAACTTGAAAAGATTCAGCAAAATGAGAGATATGCCCTTCCTAAAATGACCTCCAAAATAAAAAAATCACCTTATTTTTTGCCTTCACGGTGCCAAGATTATGCTTTGACACCACTTGTAATGAAACAACTTACACAATAGAACAATATAATAAGAAATATACTACAAATACTTGATAATAATATGCCACTTTGAGGGTGATACCTCCAATAGTCTTCAATAAGATCATAATACTTAATATGATGATAATAACTAACCTCTACCTTATACCATACTTATGCCATGGATGTCACCTAAGCTAACCTAACTGCCTATATAAGACTATATTAATGATTATATAACTTAAATAAGAGTTAAAGTAGCCACAAGCTAACTACTCATAACCATATACATGCTATAGGATTAAGGGCGTAGCATATTGGGTGACCTTTGGAATTGGAATTAATGCCACTTATTGAAGTAGCAAAAATATGAAAGTTTGTAGCATCTCACAAAGACAACAAGTAGAAGGAATGTGCCATTGCAACTATTGTTCAAGTATTACCTTTCTATAATGCCATTCTTGCCAAAGAGATTGATTCTTTCAAGTCCTTTTGTTGGAGTGAATTACTCCTATATCAATCCTTTCAAAACATTCTCATTGACATTGGATCATCAAAGCAAGATATTGTAAACCATTGGGAGAGAATAACTTGCAATTAGAATCTATGGCATGTAGACCATACACCCCTAGATTTATTTAGCAATAGTGATGATGGTTTTCCTTGTGATAAAAAAGATGTAGTGGTTGATCCCACAATAGTGTGTCCCAATTGTGGGATATCTTGATTTTTGCCTGAAATCACATTTTTTTGAAAAATTAATGATTTAAGCTTAGGGGGGTTCCATCTAAAGGGGTTTGATTGAAGGGAGTTAAATCAAAGCCCCTTAAGTCAAACCCCCTTGGATAGAACACCTTGTTGATAATTTTTTTTTGCACCTTTTGGGGATCAAATGAAGTCATTCAGAAATGCCATTTTGTAAATATGCAACCCTTAGTATTATCTTGTCAAAACTTATAATATGTATTATGTCTTATTTAATATTATCTTTTAAATTTTTAAAATGAATGTAGGTCCATTATGAAAAAAAAATGACCTCTATTCAAGACACTAGGAAAAATAACAAACATTGTTAGAAAAATATCAAAAAAAGTACTGCACTCCACATAGCTGTCCTTTTTTAATGAAAAAAGAAAAAAATAATTTTTTATATATGCTAAGAGAAATGTGTTATTGAATAATGTAGGTTTAAATTTTTTGTTAGTACTAATTCAAAAATTAATAATAAATAAAATATTTAATAAAAATTAACAAAAATATCCATGCACTAAACAATTATGACCATTCACACTATTGTGGGATTTGTGATATTCTAAATTTTCTAACCCAAAAAAGTGAATGAGATGGACTTATAATGACACGTGTTGTGTGCTACACTTGTGTTGATGGCGTGGATCAAAATACTCTTGCTCTTCTAGAAAAAATCAACTGAGAAAAGGAGAATATGATTGATCACTAGATTCTCTTGGTAAGAGGATCTTGTGAATAGTAGTGAAATGGTTGTTCAGGATGGAAGCCATGTCAATAGGCTCACATACTTTGTGAGGAAGAAGTTCTTGGTGGAAGACTATGGCATTGATTTGATGTGTGGAATGTAGAATGATTATTACTTGAGTTGCGAAGTTCAAATGTTCTCTTTGTGCTGCTAGCATTGTGGGTCTAGCATCAGTGCATGTACAATGAGATTATTTAATAAGTTGAGTTCTCTTAATCTGAGAGACTCTTCTCTTATCCATCTCTGTTTGTTGAGTTCTTTGATTTCCCTAAGTGTGGGCATGTTTTCTTGAATTTCATCAAGAACCACTTTAATCCAATCTTCTTTAATCCCAAGACACATTTGGCATAAGAAACCAAGTGAAGGATAAAGAATGCTTTATCTACTTTTGTGTCTTGTGTTTTCAAGGAGTTTGAACGAGTTGTTTACTTTTGTGTTTGTTTAGATGATTTGTTGATGTATGTTGGATGCCTCATGATGGAATCAAAGATTTTCTTTTCTCTTTTCAACTTTTTTTTTGCATTTTTCTATGAAGGCTAAACTATATGCATGCAAGAAAGGAAGCCAATCTAATTCTTTTTTTACTTTCCAAAATGAAGTGTGAGCTAATTAACTATATGAATTTTTCATATAATCTATGCTATGTTTTTTTGTAGTTTTTGATTTTGAGATGCACTTGAAAGTAAATGAAACTTCTAATCAACTTTAGTAAATGAAAAGAAGCAATCTAGATCTAACACTACCTACGAAAGCAACAAATAAACTTAAACTAAACTAAGAAGCAATAATAGAGTGTTACAGTCCTTAGGCAAGATGAGTGATCTAATTATTAAGAAATGAAATTGCTTCAAAATCAAAGAATCTGGGAGAAGCTTTTGAACTTCTTGAAGAACTGTTGTGAATGTGTCCTTAGTGGGTCCAACTTTTATTTTGTTCTTCTCCTCTTCTAGCCTTGGGGTACTCTACTTGATGGAAAGGGACGATTCAAGTTGGGATTGAATTGGGAGTGAATTATGAGGAAGATAGCATTAGCTCTTGGTATAACTAAACAAGAGGATTTGGGATTGAGAGACACAAAATCTCCTAAGGTTATCTGATACTTGGAGAAGGGATGTAGAGCTTGTAAGAAAGAATTGTGGAGGTAGCCTAATATTTCTATTCTATAGGGATAAAACTTCTTCAAATCTATGCAAAGCTTGTGTGTAAAACTTCTCCTCCCTTTATGAATGAGAGAGGGGGTGTTTATATAGTATGGGAATGGTGAGGATTGGAGAATAAAATAATATAAAAATAGGCATAAAAGTAGGAAAGAAAGTGGGAAAGAAAGAAGGGAAGAAAGAATGGAAAAAAGTTGGCTATTGGGAAGGAAATTGGAAGAAAACTAGCTAAAAATAAGCAACTCACGCTCACTTTAAAATATAATAGGCTCACTGTGAACATAGGGTTTGGGTTTCCCCTTCTACTAAGGTAGGTCGCCTAGGTGACCCTACAACTTAAACACGGGTCACTTGGGTGACCCTAATGTCTCTTAGGTGCCCCTATAGCTCAAGGTAGGAAACAAGGTCTTCAAGAGGTAGAGAGGTTAGCAAGGATAGGAGGGTGGAAAACAAAGGATGGAGAACACTAAGGAAGGGTAGTAAGATGTTGGGACAATTTCCATCAAGGCATAAAAGGCTGTGAGGAGAAATAAGTAGGCCACATGGGTCATGTATTGGACCTCTGAATCATCATCAGACATGTAATATGACCCATGCAAATTTGGGTGCTTACATGATCACCTTGCAATAACATGATCTTTAAGAATGGTAGGTCCTGTTAGGACTCTTCCATCTATAGTTATTGAGATAAATGAACTTGAAATGCTTAGTTGATACGATTTTGATTATAACCACAAGTAGGGTGCCCCTATCAATAACCCATTCTTGCAAGTATCAACATTTGATTTCATAGACTCCAATATTTGACACACCAACTTCCACATGTTGAAACAACTTCAAGCTCTCCATCAAACATGTTATCGAGTAGACAACACAAAGCCTTCAATATAATTGTATCACATCGTACTAGCATGGTAATACAACCACCAATTAAATTGATCATACAATGAACTGCATGTACTAGAAAATCATACTTGATCAACAACATAAGATTTTCCCTTTTTGTAACATCACATTCCATAATGCTCAATAATTAACACAAATATTCATCTTAACCAAGAATTAGAATACATGTCATGATTATCTAAAATCAGAGTTAAGCAAGAATGAATCATTATCATTTCAATAATTAAGCATGTTATTCTAAACCGAAATATAACAAAGCTTTCAATTACAATATCCAATTACATCTCATTAGTTAATAACCTTCACTATGCATATACAAAGTTATGCTCAAGGCATCAAATATCAAATTATACATAATAATTGACTATCAAGTCATATAATGAGAAGTAATGCATCTAGAACATATGACATCTATCTTCATAAGCCTCGACTTGTCTCATGCTTGGGAAGGAGAGCATCATCCAAGTGCTTTTCCTCCAACCACAAATCGGCGGTCCCCTGCACAACTTCCTACCTGGAAGTGACCCTACCCTTCACGGAAGGCATAGATATAAGGAATTGTTAGGTTAGCCATTTGCGTATCTGGTGTTGTGTCCTTCATAATGCCTCTCGGTCACACAACTATAGATCCACTCTAACTATGTATGACACTACTGGAGACATTATGCCATATGGAGCACTGTGGACCGACAATGCATGCAGAGACAGATGCATTACTTTGGCCAAAGATTTACATACATAAATGTTACGCAATGAATGTTGTTATATGTCCACCACCTTGACTCGACAAGTATAAGCTGTCATGTCCTACAGTAAACATAAATTTGACCCTTCTTAGTCTAGAACAGTTAGGTTCAAATCGTCTTAGTCCATTCCTTGGACATTCTCGACTTCTATCTTGATAACCCATTCTTAAGGTTCTCGTTGGTTAAGTAATTGAGGTTAAGTAATCGAGAACTAGTGACTCCATGTCACTTTGTCTTGCATTTGTTTGTAGAAAAAGGTTCAATCATGTTCACAACATTTAACCACACTGGCTTGGTGTTTACTTTGTTAATCTCATTTAATGTTTACATGCAGATCATAATGTTAGTGGGTGAACTTGTAGTGACTCATAGAATCGATTCCCTTTAACAAGGTTCAATCTCAAGAGACCTTCTTGATTCCAAATTCTTAAAGAAGAATCTTAGCCATTCGAAAGGAAGGAATTCATCTACTATTACACAACATGATATATGGTGACAAGGTTCTATTCTTGTAAAAGATCGTTCCAAAGAATAACTTTCCCTTAAGGAAATATGGCTCAAACCCATAGGAGTTGAAAGACAACGACATGTCCACAAGAACCTTCTCATTACCGAGAAAAAATATTTAGTAACAAAATAAAATACATGCACGATGGGTATGATTACATGCAGTCGAAGGTTTACATATTTCACTTCGAGGTGATTAGTATAATGTTAAGAACAACTGTTCAAGAAAGAGTTTTCCATCAAGACTGGAACAGTCTTCAACATAATATGGGTTGACCTTACTTAGTTTTCATAAGTCAATAACATAGTATGATTTTACTTTCTTGCCATCATATACAAGTCTCTGGTTATCGAGAACATAGGCCAATGCTCTCGGCTATCATAGTTATTAAAAGCATAGTTGCCCTATTGGGCTATACAAATAAAACAACTGTCAAGCCTTCGCGGCTATCATTCAACCACTATGAAACATTATAATAGAGTTACAAGGCTTGAAATCCGCTATTCATAAGTCGATAACCCTATATGGGTTTAACACCGGTAAGAAATGATAATGTCTACTAATTAAATACAGTCATCATATTGATGACACGAAACTATAGAAGTTTAATAGGGTTCGAAACCCTGCCATACAACACATCGTAGGATTCATGTATGCACAACTCTCATGTCATGGCTCCAAGTTGGCCAAGGTTACTATATACATAGTATGTTGTGTGCATCCTCAACAATATTATAATAGTTAACATAGATAATATACATTATTTAACTGGTGTTTAAACTGGCTTCGAAATCCATTGCATAATAGTGCATGAATAACATGGGTCGACACTATCGACACCCACTTATAACAATTGAAGACTCATGTCGAATATAATTATTAAGTATAAAATGATGAGCTATAGCTCATTCATGTAGTTATTGCCTATTCGAAGGTAATAGTTGGGCACAAAGCATACACAGTTCCAACTCGACTCCTCCAAGCATTCACTGTAGCAACGATACCCCTGCAAAGAATACTCTATCTCTCTACCTGAGAGTCATTCAAAAGTATCACAAAACAAGCCAATGACCAAAACAAAACTCCCTATGCAAATAGGAATTGACCAATTCTTGCATGCATGCAAAACCAAGAACAATTTCGCTGAACTTAAAGCTTGCCACCTTTTTAATCAACGATAGGTTAGCTAAGATAATGGCTTGAGAATAGGGTACACTCAGCCACCACTCTTCTTCCCACTCCTCACGGGTGGTGATTGGCTGAGTGCCCCTACCAACACATGAACAACATTTGAATAAAAGAATAATGTAATTATTAAACATGTTCGGCCTCAAGAAGAGTTTAAACAAGTGTAACATATATAAATATAAATGTACTCCCTTATATAAGGTTGAAGGATTATAAATATCCAAGGTGTTAATAATATCAACACTATTAGATAAGGACACATTCTTACGATGTGACTATGGGATCGAGCACTGCTCCTCGGAAAGCATCGTTCGCCGAAAGACAAAAATATCCAGATACAATAGTCACAATACATAATGCAGAAAAAGAACATGGAACCAAAGGGTCCTTGACAACTTTGCTAAAATTGACAAGCGACTCAAAAAGAGACGTTCTTGCGAACATCACTATTTTGACAAATTGACGTTGAAGACATCGAGAAGAGTCCAGTTGAACAATCGAAGAGAGAAAATAAAAGACTAACACGGGAGACAAAACTCACCATAATAGAAAAGATTCAAAGGACAACTTAGTTTGATACTCAGATGGCTATTCAACCCCTTTTCCTGACATCTATCTCTTCCTCCCGGATGATACCCTCCTTCCATCTTCGAAGGATGATTACTTTCTTGATCAAACTCACCACCATAAAGACATGATTAGTGTATCATCATATGTTTGATAAATCATAATAATTAAATAATCATTTCAACTTGAAATCTCATATCTAACTAACATTAGTTAGTTTCCTCATAAACAATGATTACTCTAATATTTTCCACAAACATCTAATCATTCGACTCTAGTTAATCATCCTAATTACCATGCCAAAAATAAGATTAAGCTAAATCATAAGTTGGGGATGTAACATATCTCCCCCCATAAGAATCATCGTCCTCGATGATTTAATGTCTTCATAGTCAATCAACATAATAAGAAAAATGTTTTGAGAGCATAATAAAAAGTTTTTCAGAAAAGATGAGGAAATATCGCATAAAAGTCATCATAGTTTTCCCAGGTGGCATTTTCCTCTGCATATTGGTCCCACTAGACCTTGCACTATGTTATCTCTTTGTTATGTAAGCGTAGCTTATGAGTTTCGAGCACCTTGATGGGCTTGATCACCACCACCCCTGGGTCCTTCACCTGTATAGCATTCCAATCAAGCATAGGAATTTGATTATCTGTAGTATTAAAATTTTTCAAATAAGAAACATGAAACAGATTATGCATCATGGCAAGAGCTGGCAGTAGAGCAATTTTGTATGCTACTGGGTTGACTTCTTTGAGAACTTCAAAGTGACCCACGTATCTAGGTGCCAGTTTGGACATCTTTCTAAATTGAATGGAACTCTTCTGAGGTTTTACTCTTAAGAGGAATTTCTCTCCCACTGTGAAATGCCTTTCGATGCGCTTAGCATCCGCATAACACTTTTGTCTATAATTGGCTTCCACTAGCCTTCTCTTAATCAGATGGACTTGCTCTTCTGTCTCTTACAACATTTTTGGACCAAGGCTAACCCTATCTTCTAGCTTGTCCCGGCTTATAGGGGTTCTGCACTTCTATCCATATAATGCCTCAAATGGAGCCATCTTAATAGCAAAGTGATAGGAATTATTATAGGCAAATTCCAACAGAGGAAGATAATCCTACAATTTGTATTGCTAATCCATGCAATACATCCTCAATAAATCCTACAACACTTGGTTTACCCTCTCAGTTTGGCCATCCGTTTCAAGATGATAAGCAAAGCTTATATTCAACTAGGTTCCAAGTGAAGAGAAAAAGGTTTGCCAAAACCTCGATGTCATTTGTGCATCCCTATCTGAGATAATCTTCTTAGGAATGCCATGTAGTCTAAAAATCTCTTGAACAAATTTTCATGCTATGACGGGTACCCCATCCAACAAGTTTCCAGGTATAAAATGAGCAACTTTGGTGAGTCTATCCACCACAACCAAGATAGCATTGTGCCTGTTCCTAGACATAGGAAACCCTTACACAAAGTCCATGCTTATAATTTGCCATTTCCACTCAGGAATTTCATGAGGGTATAAGAGTCCTTTTGGGTGATGGTGTTTCGCCTTCACCCTCTGGCATTCCATACACATAGCTACAAAAGTTGCAGCATCCCTCTTCATTCCTTTCTAGAAATATAGGGGTTTCACATTAGCAAGTAACTTTGTTACTCCAGGATGTCCAGAATATGGTGCAGAATGAACCTCCTTCCACACCATATTCTTTAACTCTATAGAGTTAGGTATATACATCCTTCCTTTAAACCTTAATAACTCATCTAGTTCAAGGCTAAATCCCTCACATCTCGGGTTTTGGGGGTTTTCCTCAAGGGCCTGTTTTACCTGCTCGTAATACTCATCTCCCTTAGATTTCTGTAATACCTGATTCCTAAAATTAGAATGTATGGAGATCATTGAAGAGATGTGTTTTCTCCTACTCAAAGCATTTGCCACTCGGTTTTCTTTTCCTTGAATATATTTAATCTCGAAATCATAATCCGAGATGAATTCCAACCATCTTCTTTGCCGAGCATTAAGATGTGGTTGAGTGAATAGATATTTGAGTCCTTGATGATCTGTTTTTAACTCAAAAGGTTTTTCGAGCAAGTAGTGTCTCCACATTTGCAATGCATGAATGACTGCTGCCAGTTCCAAATCATGTGGGGCATAGTTTTGTTCATAATTTTTTAGTTTTTGGGATTCATACGCAATGACTTGTCCATCCTGGACTAGTACACCACCTTGTTGAATACAAAGAATATTGAGAGGGGGGGTGTGAATCAGTATTCTGAAACACTTTTCGTTCACACATTTATTAATCCATTTACCAAATTCAATAACATGAGAGCAAAGTAAACACAGGAAGAGCAGCCACAAATTCATAACACATAGACACCATAATTTTATGTGGAAAACCCCAAAAGGGAAAAACCACAGCGAGTGTTAGCTCATAATATATTATGATAGCAATACTGAATTACATAAAGGCTCACTGCCCAAGGACTCACTGTCCAAAGAAGTGCTCACTGCAATAGGCTCACTGCCAAATAGAAGAGAAGATAGAAGAAGGATTGGCTCACTGCCAGGAGATGATTGCTACAGGTGCATCTATAAAATGTTGTAGTGCAGTACCAGTTTGCTTAGTATATAGATTCAAAGGACTTCATATTGTCTATCCTGCTTTTCTGCTATGCTTCACATATACTTCTATCCTTTTGCCTTTACTATCCTTTTGCTAATCACAAAACTACCTTAGGTCACACGATCATGGAATTTGCATCCTATCCACACACATCTACATCCCCAACACTGAAATCCATCGAGTATATATATCCACAACAAGATTCATCTCACAATTAGGTCATCATACCATACATGAAACGTGTATACAAGTGTTATACCTTGTCGTCTTGATCATGTGCACAAACAAGAATGCGGACCCAAACAAACATACAATAGTCTTCATATAGGTTGGCATCAATCATTCAACCACTTAGATTGATTGTTCAAACAATATATCTTCACCGCATATAGATCTAACATGCCTGTTGGCTTATCCCTTAGGTACACACTTGACCAGTTCAACTGTCACATCAAAACTTCCAATGCGGACCATATGAGACTCTGAAAACCATAGACATCATTTGTTATGGACCTCTTAATATACCCTTAGAACTGTAGGACATAATAGTCCTTTATAGCAAAATGCGGATCTTGGAACTGTTGCTCTGTCATAGTGAAATACTGTCAAACTAGAAGCCGATAAAGAACAACTTGTAAAATGTGATCAAAGGAACTTTAGAAGCTATAACTCTGGATTTAGGTAGTCATGATATGTATCTTTGCTGCCTTAGAACCACAAGACAAAATATGCCACAGCGGAGGAATGCGAACCCTTTTACTTAGGTACTGTGCACTGTTCCTGTCTTAACTCTGTTCACCCGGACTTAGACACTTCACCATATGACTTCTAGAGGAAGTCAGGACTTGAACACTGGAATATGTGATCATTAGGTAGCTATGAACAACATACCTGAACCGCATACAAATCTCTTTAATTGCGGAGGCATACCATCTCAAACACTGCCACTTGCTTTGTATAATGTATACTACCCATACTTAGTCATTTATTCTTTCGGAGTAAAGTCTCTTTGCCATGTTGGTAGAATCCCTTTGCCTTGTTTCCATCAATGACAACATTCAACATTCATCAGAGAAGTGTCTCTTGCCAACAATCTCCCCCTTTGTCATTGATGGCAACACTTAGTGAAAAATGCTTATTTGCTCCCCCTTACTATACACACTCTATTTTTCTTCTCCCCCTTAGGTGTTTGCCCATTTTTCACTGGTTCTTTTCTCCCCCTTTGACATCAATGGCAAAGGTGTATGTACAAATATCAAAATTGAATCAAAGTTTCAAGAGTGTCAAATTCTTATGCATATGTATAGTTACAATTTGTCAAATCAGTTAGTTGCATGTGAAAGGATATCATTGTACACAATCTTTAATTGTGTTAAGTCTCCAACCCACTTGTTCTTAGCACTATTCAAAATTTGGATGTTCTCATTTACTTGGAATACCAGATCTTCCGCCTTCTATACATTGGTAGGCATATCAGTTAATTTCTAAACCTTTGAGGCTTTTGCAGCTAGACTTGTCATGAACTCAATTTTAGGGCTTATCATCCCTCTCAGCTAGCACATTCTATTTTTCATTTCTTCTTGTCTACTAAGCAGACTGCTTATGTTGTTTTGAATGTTTACAACTTGCATTTCCATGCTGCTAATAGAGTCAACTGCTGGATCAAAGGTCTTGGAAATATTTGCTAGTTGAAGCTCCATTCTTTTGACTTTATCTTCTATTTCCTTAGTGGTCTTAGGCCATGACAAAGAAAATTTGTATATATCACAGGGTTTCTTGATTGCATTCTCCATACTCTTTATGCTACTTTCTAACAAAATTTTGTCACTGTCTAACTTGGTTTTTAACTCTGCTAATCTTTTATCTTCAAATTCCTTCCTAACCTTAATGTAAACAGACTTTTCAAAGGATTCAAAATGAGTACTTACAGAATTTATTAGACCTTTGAGCTGATCAGTTGATGACACTGATGTATCTTTCTGGTATGGGGGCATCATCTTCTCTAGAATACTGGATGCTTCTTCAATGAGTTCATTGTCCTGTATATGTGTTTTCAACATTTCTTCCTGAGCCTTAGCTTGCACAATTGATACTAGTTTAAATTTTTGCACAGGAGACAAAATCCATATTTATTGGTCCTTGTAGAAACTTGGGTAAATCTATGATTTGTGTTTTTTGTTGCTTTTCCAAAAATTTTCTAGCATAGTCAATCGGAACTTGATTTGCAGTAGTGTCTCTTGCCATTTGATCTTTACTAAGTGTAACTTTCTTTCTTTTATTCTCTTCTGTTGGCTTTTCTTTTTCTACTTCAGCGGTGGCTTCTGCAAAGGATGAGATCCTTGTTCTTTTTCTGGAGCTAGATGCAGGTTTTTTAATTTCAGATCTCTCATCTTTCCTTTCTGGAGTATTTGATGTCCATTCTACTGGAGCACTCATGGGCTTTGATCCTTCTGCTTTTATTTTTGCCTCACTTATTTGTTCATCTAATGTTTTCTCTGATTGCTCATGTTCCATAGACATTCTGGAGGATAATTCCTGGAATGTCCCAAATTTGTCTTCTTTGAGATCTTTTGGTTTGCTTAGTAGTACATCAGCTAATTCAGTCAAAACATCTTTTGTAACTTCATACTCTAATGCAGGGATCCATACAGTTCTTGGTTCCACAGCTTCCATGAAGCATTTGTCTTTGTCTACCATGAATACAATGTCCTTTTCATACTTCATTACTACATTTTCAGGTATTCGGACTCTACATAACATTTTCCTTTGAAAGTTCTTGAAGTATCCCCATAAGATTTTATTTTGCTTGTCTACATTTCCTAAACTCTGCAAGTGATTTCTTATTTGAGTGGATATTGGTGTGTGATCAAGCCAAACAGTGTTTCTCAAGCCAAGTAGCTCTCTCAGGAAGTAGAAGAGTAGACAAGTGATCAATGTTCCATATTTGAAAGGATGATTAGTCTCTTTTGTTCTTTTCAAGTTCTCCATTAGTTCACTCCAGAGCAATTCACATAGGTCATAATCTGTATTATTTTTGATCATGTCATATGCTGTGTATATAGCTGGTGCAGACATAGAATTTTCCCTGTTGGAAAAGTATATTTTATATCCAATAATCATTGATGCAAATCTGACGGTTGGATCCTTAATATCATTTACTGTGAGGGCTTTCTTATCAAATTTAGCTCCCATTAGCTGCATTACCACATTGTTCTTTATTTTCTTTAAACCTAGAACCCTCCTAGAGGAACTCATACCAGTTACAGCTTTGATAGCTTCTTTAGTTATCATATATGGTTCATTAAGCCACAGAAACTCATCATGAATCTTTCTTAGAATAAACTTAACCCATGTATCATTCGGGATAGCAGGAAAATCCAACCAGGTGTCTAATTTGTTTTCTCCTAGAACTTTATATTCATCTTTCAACACAACATCAACAGTGGTCAGTTCATCCAAGTACAATTTTCCTAGATTCATGTGATCATATTCCTCTAGGTTGGTATGAATATATGCCCTAACATCTTCCATATGCATAACTCCATGTGGAGTAATTGAGAATGCTCCTACAAGATCATTTTTCCAGTGATTTGAAGAAATGTTTCTCCAACTTGGGGTGAGGCTTTATAGTTATCTCGATTACTTGAGGAGTAAACATTTTCTTGAAATAATTCAAACTTTATAGTAGGGTTTTCAAGCTGTAAATACCTCTTTTTCTGAACTAGGGTTTCCTTCCCGTGAAATCACTTTGAGTTGTTTCGAATCTTTGGAAATCTTTGATGTCGCTTAGGATTTATTTTCAACTTGATAGCTTGAATGCAAAGTGAATTATATATCGAATGAGTTCCTTTTTAACCCTTGGTATGAAAACCTAAGTTGTCATAAATGCAGTCCTTCAAAAAGCTATCAAACACTTCTCTGTTAAGCTCAATCAATCAAGATTGCTCTGCAATGTTCTACATTTGATTCTTTTCTTCTGGAATTACTTTCAAAAGATTTGTCATATGAAGCTTCACATTGTATCTTTGTGCCAGATCCCAGCACTGATTATCTGGCTAGGGTATTAGGATTTCCAATGTAACTCCCCTTGAGCCAGAGCTCCCAATTTACTTCCTGGAGGAAGTATCAGCACCAGAGGCTGGTGCAGATCCATCCTTGACTTCAATCACATCTTTCAAATATCCAGATTTTTCCCATCTCTTTCTTAGTTTCAAGTAGATCAAGCTTTTCCTTTCCCTTATCATTCCTTTGTTCTGTATTTTTTCCTTTTGGAGAGTTGTTCCTTTTCACATTTTTGCTTCTGCAGAATTTTGCAATATGTCCAGGTCTATTGCAATTATAACACACAATATTCCTCTGAACTTGACTCCTTCCATTGAGTGGATTCATCCTTGATCTGCATTGGTTAGCCATATGCCCAAATCTATTGCATGCAAAGCACTTTCCATTGGAACACTGAGTATTTCTTGTATTGTTAAAACCATTCCTTACAAGGCTTCTGCATTCATTTGATTTATGACCAATTTTCTTGCAATTGAAACATTGACTAGAGAATGATGGAGTATTCTAATTCATTCTACTCCTACACTGAGTAGCCTTATGACCAAACTTATTGCAGTTAAAACAATGGCCATTAAAAGATGGGTACCTTTGAGCATTTGGCTGCCTGACCGGAGGTCTTCTTCTTTGATTCTAGAATTGGTTGCTTTTATTTTTCCTCATCTCCAAGTTTTCTTGACCTGATTTTGAGCTTTCTCCTCTTTGAAATCCCAAACCTTTCTTGTCATCTGAACTCTTTTGACTTTTGATCAGCTCCTCAAGCTTAATAGAGCTTACTTTGAATTTTTCATTATAACTATTAGCTGCTTCCAGATCAAATTTCAGAAGTAACACATCTTTGGCCAATTTATCACATTCCTCAGGTTTATTCTTTACAATTTGATTCAGATGCCTTTCAATCTCTTCTTTCTTTTCAACTTCCAATGTTAAACTGTTTAGGATTTCATGTGCTTCATCCAATTGATCACTTAGCTCCTTGCTTTTCTCTTTAAACTTCTTGACTTGTTCCCTTAGCTTTAGGATGCATTCATCAGCTTCTTGAACATTAGCCTTCAGATCCCTGATTTCTGCTTCAGATTTTTCAAGATCAATAAGAGTCGCTTCTAGTTCAACATTGCTTTCATATGAGCAATTTCCAAATCTTCTTGCTACCATGAGTACACTATCCCAGATCTTCCTCAGGCTATTAATCCTCTTCCAAGGAACCTCACTCTGATACCAATTGTTGAATACAAAGAATACTGAGAGGGGGGGGTGAAATAGTATTTTGAAACACTTTTAATTCACACATTTATTAATCCATTTACCAAATTCAATAACATGAGACCAAAGTAAACACAGGAAGAGTAGCCACAAATTCATAACACATAGACACCATGATTTTACGTGGAAAACCCAAAAAGGGAAAAACCACGGTGAGTGTTAGCTCACAATATATTATGATAGCAATATTGAATTACATAAAGGCTCATTGCCCAAGGACTCAATGTCCAAAGAAGTGCTCGCTACAATAGGCTCACTGCCAAATAAAAGAGAAGATAGAAGAAGGATTGGCTCACTGCTAGGAGATGACTGCTACAGGTGCATCTACAAAATGCTGTAGTGTAGTACCAATCTGTTTAGTAAACAGATTCAAAGGACTTCATATTGTCTGTCCTGCTTTTCTGCTCTGCTTCACATATACTTCTATCCTTCTGCCTTTATTGTCCTTTTGCTAATCATAGAACTACCTTAGGTCATACAATCATGGAATTTGCATTCTATCCACACACATATACATACCCAACACCAAAATCCATCGAGTATATATATCCACAACAAGATTCATCTCACAATCAGGTCGGTAAGCCAGACATGAAATGTGCATACAAGTGTTATACCTTGGCTTGACCATGTGCACAAACAAGAATGTGGACCCAAACAAACATACAATAGTCTTCATATAGGTTGGCATCAATCATTCAACCACTTAGATTGATTGTTTAAATAATACATCTTCACTGCATATAGATCTAACATGCCTGTCAGCTTATCCCTTAGGTACACACTTGACCAGTTCAACTGTCACATCAAAACTTCCAATGCGGACCATATGAGACTTTGAAAATCATAGACAACATTCATTATGGACCTCTTAACATACCTTCAGAACTGCAGGACATACTAGACCTTTATAGCAAAATATGGATCTTGGAACTGTTGCTCTGTCACATTGAAATACTGTCAAACTGGAAGCTGATAAAGAATAACTTGTAGAATGTGATCAAAGGAACTTCAGAAGCTATAAGTTTGGATTTAGGTAGTCATGATATGTATCTTTGCTACCTCAAAACCACAAGACAAAATATTTCACAACGGAGGAATGCAGACCCTTTTACTCAGGTACTGTGCACTGTTCTTGTCTTAACTCTGTTCACCTGGACTTAGACACTTCACCATATGACTTCCGAAGGAAGTCAAGCCTTGAACGCTGGAACATGTGATCACTAGGTATCTATGAACAACATATTTGAACCGCATACAAATGTCTTTAACTACGGAGGCATACCATCTCAAACACTGTCACTTGCTTTGTATAATGTATACTACCCATACTTAGTCATTATTCTTTCGGAGTAAAGTCTCTTTTCCATGTCGGTAGAATCCATTTGCCTTGTTGCCATCAATGACAACATTCAACATTCATTAGAGCAGTGTCTCTTGCCAACTAAGCCTTCCCATGAGGTGTCGATAATGACTACAAATTGACCCTCTGGGTTAGGTAGCTTTAAAATTGGTGTTGAAGTCAATTTTTCCTTCAGTAGGTCGAAGGCCTCCTGACACTTTTCTGACAACTCAAATCTCTTGCCTTTTCTCTGCAATAACCTGCAAGGCCCACAAAACTTTGGACCTCATGAACATTTCTTGGTATCAACCATTCCAAAATAGCCTTAATCTTAGCTGGGTCCACAGCTATTCCCTTAGCTGAGTTTATGTGGCCCAAATACTTCACTTCCTTCTGAATGAAAGTACACTTAGAGAGCTTACCATACAGTTTATGCTCTCTCAACCTCTGAAGAACAATTCTTAAATGCTGCAGATGTTCTTCCTCATTCTTAGAATAGATTAGAATGTCATCAAGAAACACTAGGACAAACTTGTCCAAACAATCCCTGAACACACTGTTTATTAGATTCATAAATGCCGCCGGTGCATTCGTTAATCCAAAAGGTAGGACAGTGAACTCATAATGCCCATACCTTGTTTTGAAGGCTATCTTATGGATGTCCTCATCCTTTAACCTCAATTGGTGATACCCAGACCAAAGATCGATCTTGGTAAACACGGTTGCACTCCTCATTTGATCAAAAAGTTCATCGATGCGAGGCAATGAGTATTTATTCTTAATTGTTGCTTTATTCAACATGCGGTAATCTATGCATAACCGCAAAGTGCCATCTTTCCTTTTCACAAATATGATTGGTTCTACCCAGGGTGACACACTGGGTCTAATCAACCCTTTATCTAACAATTCCTGTAATTAAGCTTTTAGCTCCATTAATTCTGTAGTGGTCATTCTGTAGGGGGATTTAGAAATGGGTTCCAACCCTCAAATTATATCAATGGAGAAGTCAAAGGCTCTTTTAGGAGGTAATCCTGGTAGCTCATCGAGAAATACGTCCTCAAAATCTCTAAGGAAAGGGTACCTGTCCATATATAATCTTCCTTGATCTATGGACTCCTTCCCAACTTCATTGAGTTTCTGAGACTTATAAAACATTAAATCATCTTGGAAATTGGTTTCCACAATCTCATTTCATTTTTCTATTTTGACAGCAAAAAGATGGCATCCTTTTCTTTGAGTTCTTTTCATTTGCAGAGAAAAAATTTGTCTTACTTTGACTTCCCTAGGGTTCCCTTGTAAAAAGACTTTATTTCCTAAGTCATCAAGACACTCTATTGTTTTGGCATAACAATCTACTTTGGCTCGATGTCTCCATAGCCAATTTATCCCAAGGATAACATCATACGAGCCTAGTGGGGCTACATAAAGATTTACTTCTATGGAGAAACTTGGAAGTTCAACCCTAGCCTCAAACATGCATTGCTCTACTTGAGCCTTGGTTTGATTGCATATTCTACAGATCATGTGTTTTCCATGAATCCAGCCTTTCTAGGAAATTTTCTTACAATTTTAGGAGAAACAAAACATTCGATAGCACTAGTGTCAATCAAAACTAAAATTGGAAGACTACATAAAATACCTATCCCATGTAAGGCTTGTAGACCTCAAGCCTAGTTCCATCTTTTTATTCATCCACCATGTGGATGCTTCACCTACTAGCTAGAATGCCCCCCATATTGCTTTAGTGACCTCATTATATTTTCTAATTTTGAAATACTTTTCCATTTTTGTAAGCCATGCCTCCGTGACATCTCCGCTTACATATCCATCAAATTTAGGAGGCATAACTTTTTTCATGTCTCAGGATAGTTCCATGGCCATATGGCTCCTTCTAACCACTTCTTGTCTAGCCTTGGAGTTATTTTCTCCGTGCTCACTTTGGGTGGTATCATTATGACGTGTCTTGTCATAACCACCATCATAGGTGTCCTGCTTGGGTCCTTGTCGACCCCTAACTTCCTGTTCGAGAGTTCCTACTCTCGCTCTTGTGTCTTGAAGCAAGGCAATAATCTGATCAAGTTTAGTTTCGGAGTGCCCTAAAGGTTTTCCTTCATCCTGGCTATCTCCCATCCTAGTTCTTATCTGAACCTTTGTTGTAACTTCTTCTTGAAGTTTGCAGGTTAATCACGGATTAGTTTTTCCATGTCATTGAATTCATTCATAACACAAATCTATTCTCATTCATTTAATCTTTAACAAGAAAGGAAAGATTGTCAGAATTTTTTAATTGCATTATAGTTTTCATTGGATTACATATAATCCATCAAAATTACAAAATTTTGTTTACACCTTGCTACTGCAAGTCATTTTACAATTTGGGATAACTTATGTAACATCCCATATTCATTTCTCAACCTTGAGATTTATCATTTCAGTTTCAGGAGGTGGAGGTACACGCAGGAACTCTTCCACAACTTCCTTGGGTACATCATAATCCCTAGGATTGTTTTCCACAGCTGGTGCTTTAGGTGCAGAGGGTTCTGCTGATGGATCAGTAGAGTTAAGGGTAGCAATCCTAATTGCTTTCCTTAACTCCTACTTGATGCATTTCATGACATCAATGAAGGTCTCCTGATCAGTCAACCATTTTCCTACTAAGCAACCAGTCTGTTCAAGTCTTTTCATTCTTGAGGCTCGTTCCCTCAAGACCTTTTGATGACATAGGTAACGTCCATGTTCCGTTACCTTATTTCAGGGTGTTCTAATTCTTACCATTCTGACATAGAACATCCAATCATTAGCATATGTTAAGGTTGGATAAAAAGTAATCATCAAGTAGTGAGCTCATAGGTCCATGTATTGAACCAAGTAGCTCTGATACCATATGTAACATCACATTCCATAATGCTCAATAATTAACTGTAACATCCCATCTCATAATACTTGGATAAACTCAAGAATTTACAAAAAAAAGTAAATAAAGATGGTAAACATGAGAGAATTTTTTTAATTAAATATCATTTGCATAATCGCAAGGAATAAAGTACAACTTTTTATACAAATTCAATCTTGAAATCATAACATAATCAAAGCTAGAATCATAGTGAAATCCTTTCACTTTACATTTACAATACATAAAATGTAGTTGGCATAAAGAATAGTTTTCCTCTAAAATTTGACTGTCATAAGCCATAACATGGAGTACACTGCATCTGGAATGTTGATATCTGTCTTCACGAGCCTTGATGAGTCTTCTACTTCAGAGGGAGAGCATCATCCGAGTGCTTTACCTCTAACCACAGACCGACGGTCCCCCGCACACCTTCCTTTCTGGAAGTGGCCCTACCCATCATGAAGTGTATAGATATAAGGAACCAACCGGTTTTGCCATCTAAGTCCTAGAGTTGACTTTCTTCATTTAGAAATCCTAGACACAACTTGTCTATACTGTAGATCCATTCTAGTCAATCTAACTTAGAACTAATCCTTAACCTAGGATTTACATGCAATAAATATATTTAGGTAATTCTAACCTTTCAGAGATTTCCCCCTTTGCATATTTGCAACTTCTAGGGTCTATGACCTTCTGTCACTCTTCTTTCTGACTCAAATATCACACATCTTTGGTGCATTATAACAAGTTTCGACTCTAACATGGAATCACTTAAATTATTACTTAGACTCTTCTTGTCTTGTTCTATGGTTTTCTCGACCTTTCAATGACAACCAAAATGGTTATCTCAACCATTCGCTATCGACCATTATGTATATAAGTATAAATAATGTCATATCCGACATAAAAGATTATAAGTTTCCTAAACCCTTCTGGTTTTAATACTAGAGTTTAACTTCTCTAACCCAAAACATAGAAATATCAATCATCCTTGTTTTCCAAAGATAATAACATAAATATAACAAAACATGGGAACAAGTACCTCTAGTCTTCCCTAGACCACTTAGCATTGTTAGAATTCACATTTCACATAACATGAATAACGTAGTAAACAAGGTATATCACCATTCATATATATCTTAAGGAGTACTATCATTTCTCGTAATTGGTCTTCTGACTAACTTCAATCTATCAACCCTAATAGATTAGAATCATAAAAGATAATCAAATGCTTTTGACCTCTTGGTCTACTTAAGTCATCGACCTTCAACATAAGTTTGGTTAAGAACTCATATATAACATCCTTTGTTTGTATGCCACTTAAATCTCTGGTTTAATAGTTTCCAACTTGAAACATAGGAGAAGTCAGCTGTATCTCCTAATATACTTTTTCTTGAGATAGTTAACGTAATTAATAGTTTCTAATGAAAAGGTTATCTAGGTTTCCACTTCTTGGTTCACTCATTCCTCTGAATTATATTCCAATATGACAAGAAGAACTATATTTCACATAAAGAAATCTAATTCCATAATGTATCATTGTCACTTCAAAATCATGATGATATTATCTCTCCCAATCTTTGTTGGAAAAAATAATAATTATATGCTCCAAGAGTAAGAATATATCTAAGGGTTTATCTTGGATATTCTCCTTGGGTTTAATCAATCTTTGATAAATTGAGTCTATAAGTAAATGATTCGATGGCCTCAAAACTAAAAAATAAGGTCTTATTAAACTTATCGGCCTCAAGTCTAACACAGAGCCGATTGATCTTTTGTTACAAAGGGATAACAAGTTCTTTAATCTTAATACAGATAATAATGACAAACCTTTTGGTCATATCAGTAAACGAAGTCTGACGACTATAAACATAAAGCACAGGTTTGTAAGCATATCGTCTGATTACATTCTCAAGAGTATCAAAGTTTAGCAGTAGCGATATATTCTTAATAGTTGAAAAGGGTCCAATGACTTCATAAAACTCAAAAGATTCATGAATATATACTACCTACCTTATAAAACATAGATTATACCCAACTTGTTGATTTAAACACATAGGGATACTCTAGATTGTCGGCCAAATAATGCGCAGAGCTATATTAAGCTAAATCAACTATAAAAGATACAAATATTCTCCATTCTACTTTGCTTTCTTAGCCGCTTTGAGTTCTTTTGTTGCATAATCTTTAATGAACCTAAGTATATATTCCACGCAAGTATACACAAAATGGACTTATTACAGAGATATAATTAAATGATAATGTTACAGGTATAAACTCTTACCTCTCACTGAGCTCTAATTTTACCCAAAGTTTGGCTTTCTCTTTCCATTGCTCACTATGATGAATAACATCTAGTTTGCAGAAAACCTTGCCCTTGGTAGCCTACCTCTGACAATTTCATTAGCGTAGCCCAACAAGCTAGCTTTTAGCAATTCCAACTCGACTATCAATCTGTTGCACTTCATCTTCTCTGTATATTAGACTGTTGTTCTGCATTTATAAATGTGGACTTGCACCCATAAGAGGTTCAAGGAAAATGTTGATATGAACAACCAACAAGTTAGAAGCTTTCTCCTCCGTGTCCCAACCATTATTGAACACTATATCCCCCTTCAAAAGTCCTAACGACTCATTATTATGCCACAATTTTCTAAGGGGCTTAACTGAGACTCTATGAGTATCCCCCCGTACTCATCCCCCACTTTGATCTATATTTACTTACTCCCTAACTGCTATTGGAACGGTTCACGTTAATGCCCTTTTTCCGCAGTCCCCACAAAACAAGAACATACCCCTCTATTAAACTGAATTGACACCCTTATTCTGCTCCACCATCTCTCACCACCGCGAAGGTCTAGCCATAAACTTAGCCTAAAATCATGCCTCTCTCACATGAAATGTAGTGGAGTGGTGGATCTTAATGACCACACCCGCACTCCTCCTTATCTCCCTATAATACGTGGGGATGGGAATTGAGTTCTCTCTCTTAATTACATAAAGAGGTTTGTGATCAATACCAACATACCGTGATGCATAAGAAGTTCTTCCACATCATGTTATAAGTACAAACTTATAAATAATATTTAAATAGATATTAAAATAACATGGTGAAGATGTGTTCAACATATCTTTACATTGTCCTTAACACTAGACAAGATTATGAGAATGGGGTCGAGATATTCTCCCCCTCTCGATCTTGAGTGAACACTATCATAAATAGATTATCATAATGGAAATCATATCATGATTACGAATAAGAACTAGTCTACCCACTAATAATATTTTCTCTTGAGTATAACTATATTCATATCAGTCAAGGACTAACGATTATCAGCCATTCTTGTGTTGATGGTCGAACTACCCTACTTGGTTTACGATAAAACATAAACTTATTGGGTGTTTTGACAAATCGACAACTGTCGAATCAATCACGAAACGTAAACTGGTTGAGGTCAAACACAACTTACCAACTTGATGATGATTCACTAATATAAAGGCTTAGGACTAAGATGGTAACAAATGTTCTTTCCCATACATCTATTCACTTCTCTCAGATGATGCTCTCCCTCTCTTTCTCTAAAGGTGGAAACTTGTTTCCTGGGTTAAACTTGCAATCACCAACTCAAGATTAGTGTATCAATAATTATTTCATAATCCTTATGAAATCATAACATCTTGACACATATTCATGAAAACAGTGATTTTTTGAGACATTTTTACTAAACGTCAAATCATTGAATTATGTGTAATCATCTACTAATTACTTCAAAAGTAAAAAGTAAAAAGTAAAACATAGTTAAAGTTAGGGGTGTAACATTAACACAAATATTCATCTTAACCAAGAATTAGAATACATCATGATTATCCAAAATTAGAGTTAAGCAAAAATGAATCATTATCATTTCAATAATTAAGCATGGGGCGGGTGCAAAAAGTTGGGAGGCCAAAAAGTAGCCAACTTTAAAAAAAAAAATTAAGCCATAACGCGAGCACGTTATGCTCTACTATTAAAAAAAATTGCTGTTAAAGCTTATCATTCACACAAATGCAAATGTTCATATTATAGAAGACTGAATTATATTAGAATATTAGAGATCCCTTAGAAAAATGTAATAACAAAACTGTTTTGCCTTATGTTAGGTTGTTAAACCCATCATTTTTGACACTCTTCTCTTAACAAAATAAGAGGAATAAGCATAGAAGGCAGAGAATTTGATCTTTCTAGTTTGCATATTGGTCAGTTTACATTCCGTGACTTTATTTTCATTGAATAAAAAGGTTTATCTGATTTGAAATAAGGGGCAGAGTTCACTGTCATGTGCTTTTCTAGATGAGAGGGTCCATAATGTCCAGGGTTCTTTCAAGAATGGCCTGCAACAGAAATAAGTTTTTGTTATACCAATCCTCCTGGTAAAGCTACAATTCAATGCTTGCTTTGAAAGTTGAAATAAATTAAATTAGACTTACAATTTGATTTTATTCCATTGCTTCAACATCATTGTTGTTTTCCCCATTAGAAACCAATTCATTCAGCAACTTGCTGGCCATTGGTTGACTTGAACTACATACTCTATTAGAAAAAGGGCATCTTTTATCTGTATCAATGTTGGTATTCATAAGCTGAAGAGCATTGATATTTTTCACTCACCTTGTTCTTTGAAATATCTTAACCTTAAAATATGACTTGGATATGTACTTGAACACAACAAAATCTCCAATCTCCAACCCATGACGATTCACAAAATTTTCCCAACCCTGCCTAAATTCCAGTGTATTTATGGTACCCCCTAATTGTACATCCCACTCCTACCCACCTGGGCCTTGCAACACCATATGTTCGTCTGTGTTGTCTATAAACTTTGAAATAAATGCAAGAGGAATGCGCTTCCATAAACACATTACATAATTATATTTTACAAGTTCTTAATAGTGTAGAGGAAATAAAAGAATGAAAAATAATGTATAGAGTTACCAATTTTTGTGTAAAGTCTCCAAGCATAACTTTGAAGGAGGCACACCCATTAAAGCGCTCTTTATCATGGTATTTGCCATGTTTTTTATAACATTTGTGACTGCATGCTCTACATGGTATAAAAAGCTCCCCCGTTTCTTCATCCTCCATGGCAAACTAGATGCAAAAGCCTGTGTAAAAATAACCCAAAAAAATTGTAGAATCCTGAATTACCTACAAGCACAGATATACCGACAAATACAATAATAAATTTGGAGAACCCTCTGAAAATATGTAGCACATAAATTGTCTGAAAAGTCTCAAGTATTACTTTGATGTGGCATTAAGTCATCATTAAGTTGATTCGATATTCTCTCTCTCTGGTATAACCATTTCACTCTCCAAGTCGTCTCACATGCATGTACCTAATATACACTGAGTGATTTAATTGTTTTATGGGTAAAGGAAAACATGAACACGCAATAAAAATTGTTAGGCGATGTGTCCCTAATTTTTTTTTTTTTTTATTGATTGACAGCTAAAGAATTACTTCGACTGCTAGATGGTAATTAGGGTTATTTTTGGTTAAAACTTTTTGTATGTTCATATTGCCCTGGGAGATTTATTTTTTGCTTAAAAAATTCTAGTTTATATTGGTTTGGGAACTTTTTTATTAGTTGAGAGTTAAAGAATTACTTCAATTAAATCTCAAAATAAGATTCTAGTTGGATTGTAGATAATTGATTTATTTTGGTTATTTTTTTCGTTAAAAAATGTGTATGTTTGTATTGGCTTTCATAAGAAAAACAAAGGTGATGGTTTAATTTTTCTTTATTTTATAAAAATGATTGAAAGTTAAAAAAAATTGAATGTGAGAATTATATAGAATTATATACTAGTAATTGTATTAAAGTTTTAATGGGCACATCAATAATTTTGAAAAAAACAACTCTAAAAGAAATATTTTTCTTACTGAGAGTTGTGTATTTAGAGAAAGACACACAAGATTTCTAAGATTATGATATCATTTAAATTTTAAAAACAATACATGAAATGTTAACGGATTTTCTTTAATATAACAAACACATTTAGTATATTACATAATGAGGGGGACTAAATGGATTTTTAGGAATACAAATTAATTTGGGTTTTTAGGAATGTTGTGTTGATATTTATAGAGACTATCTTCTTCTTGCTTCTACACGATTATATACATATTGTTTATATGTGTGTGTGTATCATTGAATGAGAGGGGAGATGCTACATCAAACAATCTTTGAACTCATGACACTATTGTGAATGTAGGATCCTGAGAGTCTATGTTTTTAATGTCTATTGTTATTCTATTGATTGTGAGGCCTTGTGCTTTATGGATTGTTAGATGTACAAGCCATTTTTAAGGGGATTTATTGTCAACCACCATGAGTGACTGGAACAATTGGAATGAGTTGTGGGTCATGTGTGTCCCAAGTAGGTACAATGTAACATTGAAAGTTCTTCACAACAAAAAAGAGTGATAAATAAAGTAGCCTACTCTCATTTTTGGTAGATGACAGCAACAACTTTGCCAAGCACATCATTAATGAGTCCAATTACAACTTTGAATTTTGGGTCATCATATGGGACAATACTTGAGAGTAACTCTCATAAAACATCTACATTGTAATGTCTCTTACAAGTGACAATTGTCTTAGGTCACCAATAAGAAAAATTTAGTGACCATTGACCAACTTTTGATTGTGATAGGGAATGCCTCGTATAACCTACTATCAATGGTGTGAGTGATTGATGGTACTTGGTATTTTCTTAGTTAGTAGCACTTAAATTGAGGAGATGCAGAATCAAGTACGATTACACAGATCTGAAGAAAAGATGACAACTGGCAATCATTTTTTTTAAATAATCATGGCAATTTTCCTCTATGGTACATTCCTTTATATATTTGATCATATGCCCTTTAAATGATGTTATCTCCATGTTCATATGCCCTAGACATTTCCTTTGGTTTTTTTATTTTATCAGCACAGAGCCTAATATTTTGTTTTGTTTTGATTTTTGTTCACTTTTGTTACTAAATTTTAAAACAAATTAAAGTACGCAAAATTTTATTTTTATTTTTGGTCATCGTTAGTTCCCAAATTTTAAAACAAATATTTTCTTAGTTTTTTTTTGAGACTATGTTTGTAGTTGTGAATAATTCACTAACATTTTTTGGTATAGTTTAGTCAATCATTGTAATCAAGGTATTATTGTCTATTGTATTTGTAATGCCTTTCCTTAGTTTTTTTGGGAAGAGCTTAAACTATACCTCAAACCATAATCCCTCAACCCTAAACCCTAATCCCTTAACCCTAAAGCCTCAACCCTCAACCCTTAAACCTTAAATCCTAAACCTTATCCCTAAACCCTCAACCCTCGACACTATACCTTAAACCCTAAACCCTATCCCTAAAGCCTCAACCCTTAACTCTTAAACCTTAATGTTGGGAATTAAGGTGTCTTAACCTTTGCAAATTCCTAATGTTATATTTATTTATCCCATGCTGAGTTGGCATAGTCGACACCTTGTGTACATGCAACAGGCTAAATTTTGGTGACTTTGACAGCTGCGGTTTCCCCCTTGAATAATTAACGGGGGTTTGGGGGTAGCGTCCCCAAGACGGGGTCAAGGGGCAGAGCCCCTTGCGGGGTCCAGGGGCAGCGCCCCTGGCATGCTCCCTATTGCGGTACAGGGTGGGGTCGAAGGGCAGCGCCCCCGTGGGGGCTCGGGGGCAATGCCCCCGAAACCTCAAACGACTTTTTCTTAATGACAAGTGTCGGTGAGTATCTTTGCACGAGAGAAAGGCATCTTTGGGCAGTCAAGGGAGGTTATGACATGTTGTAAGAGGAATAAGATATTTTTAGTCAGTGTATGACAGATTCTCTTACAGCTGTAAGTGCTGTCAGTTATGATGGATTATATGACAGTTGTAAGGTGCGTAAGAGCATCTGTCATAGCCTATCTTGGGACAAGGCACCCACTTTGGGATGGGATGTTGGACAAGTGTCCTTAGGCATGGGTTTTGGGGCATGAGTCCAAGATGGATGCCCATCTCTAGACGGTTCCATATTTGCCTTGTAAACTCTATAAAAATAGGTGCATAGATGGGAGATAAGTAGTTTTTGTATAGGTACTGTATGCTGTTGGAATATCTCCAGGTTCGACATTTGAAGACTCCTGAAAGAGCATTGGCTCTGAAACTATATTGTAATCTGTTATTCTTTACTATAATACATTTGAGCTGTGTTTTAGAGTGTGGGGTTTTTCACCCGTGTTGGTATTTATTTCTGAATCAGTAGAGGGTTTGCTAGTTCCAATGCATAGGAAGATTCAGCCAACGAATACAGGAGGTTGCGTGAGCTGCCTCCCCTTCACTTTTGGTTCTGCCGCACCAAGGGGGTATCCCTATAGCTAAATATTTAACACTTTGACTCACCCAATGACATGAAGATTTAACTTTGTGATAATAGGCAGAATACTCTCATGTATGGACCAAGATTTGAATGACAAATCACAAGTTTAGCAACACTCTTGGACATGTGTGTCTGGTTATGGATGAGAGTATGCAGGGGGTTGCTAATCCTACTCCTACAACTAATAGGTTGAAATTATGGAATGGTTTGAAATTATGGTTTGGATGCAAGACAGGGGTTTTGGATCATAACTACTTCACAAGAATAGACCGGTTCCTATCTCAGGGCAAGGAGTCAACTAGACATATACATAAGAATGGCTTGTAATTGTCATTCAAGTTTCAAGGGGTTAGGACTGGTGTTTGCCTTACAAATACGACCCAAGGATAAGTATTCAACTGTCTCTACTTACAAATATCCCAGTTGACATACAATCTTCTCCATACTTAACCTAAAATGATTTAATCCACTCCTTGAATGGAAGTTGGAGATTAGGCATGTGATACATAAATCTATACCCAAGAATCTGAGAAACCCTTAGGAACCAGATTCAAAAGAAGAAATTGCATGCAACAAATGGAGACAAACAGATAAATACATGCAACAATGCATTTTCCATATACAATGATAAGAAACTGAACATATGTGCAAGATACACTTAGATGCAACTCATAAACTCCACAGAGATACAACAAACACGAAATGCTCTATATTTCATTATTTTTCCCCCAAAATTGCCCAAGTCTTCAACAACCACAATGAGTAACACAGTTTGGCTTTTATACCAAGACTGTGTACTCAGCAAAAAATTAATTACAAGGCAAATAAAAAATTCACCAGATTCAATGCCTCTTCAGATTGGCGCTCAAAACAATCAATGCAGCTGGGAAACAGAGGAAGAGAGCAGGTAGGTTTGGGATCTGCACCGCCGTCTAAAGATCTTCATCACAAACCCGGTAGTTCATCTGTCATTTCATCCATCGATGCCTTTGCAAAACCGCCATTAATGCTCAGCTACTCATGGGATGCAGCAGCGGATACATCTAAAATTTTCCCCCTCAAAACAGTTGCACTCGCACAGGAAAAACTCACACTGCAACTTTAAGACCTGGCCGTCGATCGTTTCCCATTGCTTGAAATCCATGGCACAGAATCCACTCTGAAAAGTCCCCACCTGTCAAAGAGTGCCATGTAAGCACTTCATGCTTCTATCGCTGACTTTTCCTTTTCATTTTTGCCTTTTCACCCTTGTATATACATGCTCAAATGCATATACAATTGTCTGATATACAAGCCAGACCTCAAACACCCACCTGCCGCATTTGATTTCCCCATCGGGTCTGAAATGCATATGTTTCATTGCACCTGTCGCCTTGTACGCAAAAGCATATACAAGCACCATATATACAAGCTGGACCAAAAATAATTATGAAATACTTTGAAACTACCTTGAAATCCTGCTTGTATCTCATCCTCTTGTATATCGGCACACATACAAGCACACCTACATGCAAGCCGCGGACGCCAACTACCCTATAGAGCAAATTTGACTTGTTATCGGGTCTGGCTTGTACATTTTCCCTTGTATCTTTTAAATGTATATCGACACATACAAGCACCCAATATACATGTTGCGAATATCCACAGAATATTTAATGCATATTTCCTTTGTATATCGCATATACAAATGCGATATACAATTACGCGGGCCCAACACACATGAGGAGCTTTGACTTTATCTGTACTTGCTTGCACATTTTCTTTGTATATTGCATATACATTCCACCTTGTATATGCGCGGGCCCCAACGCTTGTATCTTTTCTTTGTATGTGACCATTGTATATCCGAACATACATTCACCCCTGCATACAAACAATGAATCTTTCCTGGAATATGCCTGCAATGTATCTTTTCTCTTGTACATAGCCCTTGTATGTCTGAACATACAAACCAAATATACATGCAACCCGATATACAAATAGGGAATATTCCTAAGAATCCACGAAAGATTCCCCCTTTGTATATGCACTATCCTAAGCCCGATATGCATTCAGAAATGCATCTAACTAATTTTTTCAAAGGGCGATAGAGATTTCTGACTTGCCAATGCACATTTAACCTGTATGTATATACAAACACCCTTGTATATACAAAGTGACATGCATTTTAACTAATTTTTCACAATTTTACTACCGCAGAGGCCAAAAGACACAGAATTTTTGGATTTTTGAATTTTATGAAGGTGCCTGTAGATTTAAGCACTAACAACCCGTAAGGGTTTTCCCCACGTATATCTTGTCTCTCTCTCTTCTATCTACTTTCTGTGTGTATGTGTATTGCTGCAATGTCTCTGTTAGATGTTCTATGTTGTTGTAGTTGTAAGAATTAAAATTGAATTTGCATACATCTCTCCTCATTAGATTAGTGCAGGAAGCAATTTCTACACACCTAGCTTTCTTTCACTTAAATCCTAAACCCTATCCCTAAACCCTCAACACTATACCTCAGACCATAAACCCTAATCCCTCAACACTAAACCCTAATCCCTTATCCCTAAACCCTAAACCCTATCTCTAAAGCCTTAACCCTCAACCCTTAAACCTTAAATCCTAAACCCTATCCCTAAACCCTCAACCCTCAACACGATACCTCAAACCCTAATGCCTCAACCCTAAACCATGATCCCTTAGTGATGGGGAGGCCTATGGGTTTAGAAAACCTATCTTGAACTAACACTTCAAGACCTAAATCATACCCAAGTCTCCCTACCAATTCAAGTGCTTAAAGACATTTTCTTCCCAAAATGCCTAGTCCAACCTACACAATCTATTACAGAGGTGAAAGACCTATTTGCCTATTATTTTCAGTACAGACAATGCTTTCTTGGTGTGAGGTACTCTTCCTTATCCTCACTGCTTCCAAGATTCCCAATCTCCAAGGCTTCTAGCCTTCTTGAGCCCGTTATCAGCCCTCCTCTCTGGGTCCAGGGTTTTGATTGCTTGGTGCTCAACTCTTTCTACTCTATTTTTCATCCCTGTCTTCTTAGACTGTAACTTGCATACCTAGCTAGGCTATAGCATAGCTCACCTAGGACAAGTTCACATGGTCTTCCATTGACAATCCAATTACTAAAACAAACAGAAACAAAAGAGACAAGGTCTCTGCTTGATGGCCCTCCATGACTGTACAAGGAAAATGCAGGGGCATCAAGACAGAGACATCTTGTACAAACAGAAACAAAAGAACAGAAATTAAACTGTCTACTCTACTGCAAACTGGATTATACAAGTACTCTACATACAATATACAAATGGATTCAAACTGTCAGTGTTTCTATTATCAGAAGTTTCTCTATTACATTCAATCTATGTTCTTCAATCTTCCACCACTCGAACCCATTTACAAAGCCAAGAACAGTTCTTATACCATTCGTCATGTCTATTATCAGATAGTTAGGGTTTCTTGCATTAGTGTTGCTCCTGGCCGTTCCATCGGCCTAACACATTGGCATCGTTGGAGCTCTTTTACTAATAACTGACAGTGTACTTACTATGGTTTGATTTTGCTGATTGTCACCCCGATACAATAGCTTGTGGTTTTGGTCTTCACCTATCGGCAAGACATCAACTATCGGCCACTTCATAACTTCTTTCACTGATATGCGAACTCTTCCTGATGGATATAACCCATCGTTCAGACTTATACAGTCAGTGTGACTTTTCCTTTGTTCTCTGATATACACAACTTACCCTGATGAACATTGATCCATCGGCATGACTTGGACCATCGGTAGCACCTCCTCCTCATCCGTCGATACTACATCTCTCTCTGATACGCCGATACAACTATCATCGGCCAGACCTTGAACATCGGCATAGCTTTTGCTTCGCTCATCAATATCTATCTTCTCCCCGATGGAGACTCTTCCCTTCGCACTTGTCGGTGTGACCTTCAACATCGGCCAACTTTCAACTTCTCCCGCCGATATCCTCAGTCACTCCGATGAGCCTTCAGATCTCCTTCATCGGTGTGACTAACATCATCGGCGAAACCTTTCACCTCTCCACCGATGGCACTCGTCATACCGATGGCCTAACACCAAATTCACTTTCGCCAAGACTTTAACCTGTCAGTGTAACTTTCCACTTACTCTCCGATATCAATACTCTTGCCGACCATTCTATCCCTTCGGTGAGACTATATGCTATCGGCGCGACACAACTTTGTTTACCCGATAGTCTTTCTCACACTGATAGAATAGCAACCCGATACACTAGAACCAAAAGAAAATCAAAAACATCACACCAAAAATGTGAAGGTATATGCATGGGCTCCAAACCCTTTGGTGCTCCTGCACCATACTCCCCCTGCGTGGAGAAAGTCAAGTCACCTCTGGTGACAACAAGGCAAAATCAATGCCCCACTTCTTGAACTCGGATTCTGTAACCCAGGTAGCCTCTGCTTCAGGCAACTATTGCCACTTGACCAGATGCTCCATGTACACGCCATGTCTGGTCTATTTTTGTACTCGAGAATCCAAAATTCTCTCCACGTATGGATTGATTTTTAGAGGCAAGGTCACATCATTCACTGTCTGTGTAGCTTCTGAACTAGATCCCCTTGCTACTGGATGAGGACCTTTATAAGGTACCAGGTCCTGAACATTGAACACTGGTGAAATTGCCAAGTCTGCTGGTAAATCAATCCTATAAGCATTGTTGCCATACTTGTTCAGAATTCTGCAAGGACCAATCCGTCTCATCTGTAATTTGGTTGGTATTCCTTTCTGCAATCTGGCTTTGTTCAAATGAACCATGACTAAATCACCAACTACAAATTAAATATCCTTCCTGTGTGCCTCTACCCTATCTTTGATCTTCAGGGTGTTTTCCATCAATTGCTGCTTCACTTGGTCATGAATCTCCTTCATAGACTGTGCAAAATCCTCTGTGTGACCACTTCTATGTTCCATGTCTCCAAGATGTCAGAGTTCATATACACCTCTAGGATGCATTCCATACACTATCTCAAATGGACTTTTTCCAGTAGTCCTATTCAGACTATCCTTATAGGCAAATTCTGCCTGATGATTGACTTGATCCCAACTCTGTCCATATTCTTTTGTCAGACACCTTAACAGGTTGCCCAACATTCTGTTCACCACTTCTGTTTGGCCATCTGTTTGTGGATGATATGCTGATCCAAAAGACAGATTTGTTCCTAACCTCTGCCATAAAGTTTTCCAGAAGTGTCCCATGAACTTAGCATCTCTATCAGACACAATGCTTGCTAGAAGTCCATGAATCCTTATGACCTCTTTGAAAAACAAATGAGCTATATGACTGGCATCATGAGTCACCTTACAGGGAATGAAATGACTCATCTTGCTGAATCTATCAACAACTACAAAAATACTATCAAAACCAGTCTTAGTCTTTGGTAGACCAACTACAAAATCCATACTTACACAATCCCATGGTCTGGAAGGAATGGGTAATGGTTGATACAGTCCAGCATTTGAAGAAGTTCCCTTGGCCTTCTGATAGATGATACACTGCTCAACATACTTTCTGATGTCTTTGTGCATCTTCGGCCAATAGTAGAACCTCTGGACTAACTCCAATGTTTTGTTCAGACCAAAATGTCCACTCAAACTGCCATTATGCTTCTCCTGTATGAGATTTTCCCTCATGGATCCTTTTGGTACACACAACTGTCCACCTTTGAACATCAATCCCTACTGCAATGTGTAATCTGCAAATTCACTATGAAAGTGATTTTCAAAGTCTTGACAGACCTTGTATGCTTCAGCAAAATCTTCATCCTCTTTGTAAAGAGCTCTGAACTCTTCCATCCCTATACTTCTTAATTGTATTTTTTGCACTGTGAGCAGCCTCTTGCTAAAGCATCTGCTACTTTGTTGAGCTGTCCCTTCTTATGCTTAATTGTGAATGTGTAGGACTGTAAGTACTCCATCCACTTGATATGCCTATGGCTCAACTTATCTTGTGAGTTCAGAAAACTCAAAGCTTGATTGTCTGTATACACAACAAATTCCTTAGGTAGGAGATAATGTCTCCATTTTCTAAGTGCTTGGACTAGAGCATAGAGTTCCAAGTCATATGAAGAGTATCTGCTCTTTGCTTCATTTAGCCTCTCACTGAAAAAGGCTACTAGTCTATTCTCTTGGTTGAGTACTGCACCTACTGCAACATTACTAGCATCACATTCTAAAGTGAATAACTTATCAAAACTTGGTAGCACTAACACTGGCTGTGTGGCTACTTCTTTCTTCAACAATTCAAAACTCTTATCAGCTGCTTGTGTCCATTGAAACTTTGTTTTCATTCCACCTTTTATTGTATCAAGCATGGGTGCACAAATAGCACTGAAATTCCTTATGAACTTTCTATAAAACTGAGCTAAGCCATGAAAACGTCTCACCTTAGTTGCTGCTCTGGGAGTAGGCCAATTCAATATGGCTTCTACCTTTGACTTGTCCATTTTCAGTTCTCCTTTGGACAACACAAAACCAAGGTATACCAATTCCTGCTTCATAAATTCACACTTCTCCAAATTTATGGTTAGTTGTTCATCATGTAACTTTTTCAAAACAGTATTTACATGTTCAAGATGCTCTTCTTTAGTTTGACTAAAAATCAAGATGTCATCTAGATAAACAACTACTAATTTATTCGTATAGTCCTTGAGGACTTCATTCACGAGCCTCATGAATGTGCTGGGAGCATTTGATAAACCAAATGGCATAACAAGCCATTCATACAGTCCTTTTCTAGTCTTGAAGGCTGTTTTCCACTCATCACCTTCCTTGATTCTGATCTGGTGATAACCACTTTTCAGGTCTATCTTGGTGAAATACTTAGCTCCTCCTAAACAGTCCTGAAGATCTTCAATTCTGGGAATTGGAAATCTATACCTTATGGTGATCTTATTGATAGCTTTGGAGTCTGTGCACAATCTCCATGTTCCTCCTTTCTTTGGTGCCAACACTGTAGGCACTACACAAGGACTTATGCTTTTTCTAACCAATCCTTGGTCAAGCAACTCTTGCACTTGTCTAGTTATCTCCTTATGTTGTTCTGGAGTCATCTTGTAAGGGGCTTTGTTAGGTAAAGATGCTCTTGGAATCAGATCTATCTGATGGCTTATAGTTCTTTGTGGAGGTAGTGTTGTTGGCGTTCCATCACTAATGATGTCCTTATACTGTTCCAGTATAGTCTGTACCTCTTTTGGGATCACTACCTTTTTGTCTTTTTGCTCTTCCTTAGGCTTTACTATGATAGCATAGCCAATACCATCCTCCTTAAGAGTGTTCAAAAACTCTTTACCACTCACAATTAAGACACTAGGACTTTTTGTCTTATTTGCTTCTTCATCTTCCAATGACTGAATTTTATAGGTGACACCATCTTTTTGAAAAGAATATGCATTCTTCTCACCATCATGTATTGCCTTCCGGTCAAACTGCCATGGTCTACCCAATAATAGATGACATGCATCCATAGGTAGGATATCACAAAGTACCTTGTCTTTGTATCCACCTATACCAAACTCTACCCAAGTTTGCTCATTTACTATCACATGCTGACCTTTATTTAACCATGTAACTCTATATGGATTTGAATGAGGTATTCTTTGCAAATTTAATTTCCTAACTGCTTCATCCGACACTATATTATCAGTAGACCCTGAGTCTATAATTACTTGACATACCTTATTCATAATCTTGCATTTGATTCTGAATAATGCTCTCCTCTGGCTTGGTTCAGCTTTCACTGGTTCTTTGATCAAGGTTCTCCTTACCATGATGTTCTCTCCCACTTTTGAGGCTAGACTAACTTCAGGTGATTTGTTGCTTGAAGCATCATCTTGTACATAATGATTTCTTTTATCAACTCCTTGAGAAGAAGATGTGCCCTTATCAGGACACCTATATGCTGGATGGCCTATTTGTCCACAATTGTAGCATTTCATAGTGGTAAAGTAGGATCCTATGCCTGATCCTCTTGATCTTCCCCTGTTAGATCCCCTTCCTCTGTAGTTTCCTCTACTACTAGTCTCCCCACTTTGCCCTGTGAGTTTGGGTTCTCCTTGGGGTCTTTGATCAGTATTCCTACCACCATAATTTCCTCTTCCTCTGTTGTCTCTACCTCTTCCTCTTGATCTGCTGTTTGATTCTTGCTTCTTCTTACTCTTCTCCTCTACCTTAAGTGCTAGCTGATAGATTTGCTGTACTATTGTAGGGCTGAAAAAGCTGATTTCCTCTTGAATACTCCACCTCAAACCATTTAGGTATCTTGCTACCTTTACATTTTCATCTTCCATCACCTTAGACCTCAAGCATAGTTTTTGAAATTCCTCAGTGTATACATTGACATCTAATTCTCTTTGTCTCAAATTTTGTTGTTTCTTGTACAACTGGACTTCATAATCTTCAGGCATGTATACTTCTTTGATTTTAGCCAACATACCTTTCTAAGAAGCTATAGGTGTCTTTCCTTCTTTTTCCCTTTCTATTTGAACAAATTTCCACCATGTCAAGGCAGCTCCTCTGAGTCTTGATTTAGCCACCTTCACCTTTTGTGCTTCAGTCACTCCATCACATTCAAAGTGATTTTCTATACCTTCTATCCATTCCATAACCAAATCAGGTTCCATCTTTCCACTAAAAAGAGGAACTCCTTCCAATGACTTGCCACTCATGGCTTTCAAGGCCTTCAAGAAAGGTTCTTCTTCCATCTTAGGATCAGGTGTGGGCTCTTCATCTTCTATAGACACACCTTTTTCCTTAACTTCAGAATCTTTCATTCTCAGACTGACTTCTTCAGTTTTTATTATCATTGCACCTAGCTTACTTTCCATTTCAGCTAGTCTTTCCTGTAGGAGCCTATTCTCCTCTTCTTGATCATCAACTTTCTTTGCCAACTTTGCATTAGTCACCATCTCTCTGGCTGAACCTACAGACTCACTTGAACTCAGTGATGACATACAACTTCTTCTATTCCAATCTAGGAATACCCCAAATCTTTAACTTTCTCTGATACCAATTTGATGGGGAGGCCTATGGGTTTAGAAAACCTATCTTGAACTAACACTTCAAGACCTAAATCATACCCAAGTCTCCCTACCAATTCAAGTGCTTAAAGACATTTTCTTCCCAAAATGCCTAGTCCAACCTACACAATCTATTACAAAGGTGAAATACCTATTTGCTTGTTATTTTCAGTACAGACAATGCTTTCTTGGTGTGAGGTACTCTTCCTTATCCTCACTGCTTCCAAGATTCCCAATCTCCAAGGCTTCTAGCCTTCTTGATCCTGTTATCAGCCCTCCTCTCTAGGTCCAGGGTTCTGATTGCTTGGTGCTCAACTCTTTCTACTCTGTTTTTCACCCCTGTCTTCTTAGACTGAAACTTGCATACCTAGCCGGGTTATAGCACAGCTCGCCTAAGACAAGTTCACATGGCCTTCCATTGACAATCCAATTACTAACACAAACAAAAATAAAAGAGACAAGGTCTCTGCTTGATGGCCCTCCATGACTGTACAAGGAAAATGCAGGGGCATCAAGACAGAGACATCTTGTACAAACAGAAACATAAGAATAGAAATTAAACTATCTACTCTACTACAAACCGGATTATACAAGTACTCTACAGACAATATACAAATGGATTCAAACTGTCAGTGTTTCTATTATCAGAAGTTTCTCTATTACATTCAATGTATGTTCTTCAATCTTCCACCACTCGAACCCATTTACAAAGCCAAGAACAGTTCTTATACCATTCGTCATGTCTGTTATCAGACAGTTAGGGTTTCCTGCATTAGTGTTGCTCTTGGCCATTCCATCGGCCTAGCACATTGGCACCGCTGGAGCTCTTTTACTAATAACCGACAGTCTACTTACTGTGGTTTGCTTTTGCTGACTGTCACCCTGATACAATAGCTTGTGGTTTTGGTCTTTGCCTATCGGCGAGACATCAACTATCGGCCACTTCATAACTTATTTCATCGATATGCGAACTCTTCTCGATGGATATAACCCATCGTTTAGACTTATACAGTCGGCGTGATTTTTCCTTTGTTCTCTGATATACACAACTTACCCCGATGAACATTGATCCATCGGCATGACTTGAACCGTCGATAGCACCTCCTCCTCATCCGTCGATACTACATCTCTCTCCGATACGCCGATACAACTATCATCGGCCAGACCTTGAACATTGGCATAGCTTTTACTTCGCTCACCGATATCTATCTTCTCCCCGATGGAGACTCTTCCCTTCGCACTTGTTGGTGTGACCTTCAACATCGGCCAACTTTCAACTTCTCCCGCCGATATCCTCAGTCACTCCGATGAGCCTTCGGATCTCCTTCATCAGTGTGACTAACATCATCGGCGAAACCTTTCACCTCTCCACCGATGGCACTTGTCATACCGATGGCCTAACACCAAATTCACTTTCACCAAGACTTTAACTTGTTGGTGTAACTTTCCACTTATTCTCTGATATCAATACTCTTGCCGACCATTCTATCCCATCGGTGAGACTATACGCTATCGGCTCGACACAACTTTGTTTACCCGATAGTCTTTCTCACACCAATAGAATAGCAACCCGATACACTAGAACCAAAAGAAAATAAAAAACATCACACCAAAAATGTGAAGGTATATACATGGGCTCCAAACCCTTTGGTGCTCTTGCACCACTCAACCCTAAACCCTAATCCCTTATCCCTAAACCATAAATCCTATCCCTAAATCCTCAACCCTCAACACTTAAACCTTAAATCCTAAACCTTATCCCTAAACCCTCAACCCTCAACCCTCAACACTATACCTTAAACCCTAATCCCTCAACCCTAAAGCTTTAAAGCCTCAACCCTTATTCACCCCTCTCCTCCCCTATCTGCCTCACCCCATCTCTCCCCTATCTCTCAACCCTTAGCCATCTAGGTCTCTCTCTTATCCCTAAAGCCTCAAACCTCAACCTTTAAACCTTAAATCCTAAACCCTATCCCTAAACCCTCAAGCCTCGACACTATACCTTAAACCCTAATCCCTTATCCCTAAACCCTAAACCCAATCCCTAAAGCCTCAACCCTCAACCCTTAAACCTTAAATACTAAAACCTATCCCTAAACCCTCAACCCTCAACAATATACCTTAAACCCTAATCCCTCAACCCTAAACCCTATCCCTAAAGCCTCAACCCTCAACCCTTAAATCTTAAATCCTAAACCCTATCCCTAAACCCTCAACCCTCGACACTATACCTTAAACCCTAATCCCTTATCCCTTATCCCTATACCCTAAACCCTTATCCCTAAAGCCTCAACCCTCAACCCTTAAACCTAAATCCTAAACCCTATCCCTAAACCCTCAAGCCTTGACACTATACCTTAAACCCTAATCCCTTATCCATAAACCCTAAACCCTATCCCTAAAGCCTCAACCCTCAACCCTTAAACCTAACCCTAAACCCTCAATCCTAAACCCTAATCCCTCAACCCTAAACCTTTAACTCCAAACTCTATCCCTAATCCCTCTACCCTCAACACTCTACCTTAACCCTAATCCCTCAACCCTCAACCCTAATCCCTCAACCCTAAACACTATCCCTAAAGCCTCAACCCTAAACCCTAATCCCTCAAGGTCCTAAATCCTAATCCCTTATCCCTAAACTCTAAACCATATTGCTAAACCCTCAACCCTCAACCCTCAACCTTAAACCTTAATCCCTCAACCCTAAACCTTAATCCCTCAACCCTCAACCCTAATTCCTTATCCCTAAACCCTAAATGCTATCCCTATTCCAAAACCCTTAACCCTCGACGCTATACCTTAAACCCTAATACCTTATCCCTAAGCCCTCAACCTTAAACCCTAATCCCTTAACCCTAAACCTTCAACCCTAAACCCTATCCCTAATCCCTCTACCCTCAACACTCTACCTTAACCCTAATTCATCGACCATCAACCCTAATCCCTCAACCCTAAATGCTATCCCTAAACCCTCAACCCTCAACCCTCAACCTTAAACCTTAATCCCTCAACCCTAAACCTTAATCCCTCGACTCTCAACCCTAATTCCTTATCCCTAAACCCTAAACCCTAATCCCTCAACCCTAAACCCTAAATGCTATCCCTATTCCTAAACCCTCAGCCCTCGATACTATACCTTAAACCCTAATCCATTATCCCTAAACCCTCAACCCTCAACCCTAATCCCTCAACCCTAAACCTTCAACCCTAAACCCTATCCCTAATCCCTCTACCCTCAACACTCTACCTTAACCCTAATCCATCAACCATCAACCCTAATCCCTCAACCCTAAACACTATCCCTAAAGCCTCAACCCTAAACCCTAATCCCTCAAGGTCCTAAACCCTAATCCCTTATCCCTAAACTCTAAACCCTATCCCTAAACCCTCAACCCTCAACCTTAAACCTTAATTCCTCAACCCTAAACCTTAATCCCTCAACCCTCAACCCTAATTCCTTATCCCTAAACCCTAAACCCTAAACCCTTACATCCCTCAACCCTAAACTCTAAATGCTATCCCTATTCCTAAACCCTCAATCCTCGACACTATACCTTAAACTCTAATCCCTTATCCCTAAGCCCTCAACCCTAAACCCTAATCCCTCAACCCTAAACATTCAACCCTAAACCCTATCCCTAATTCCTCTACCCTCAACACTCTACCTTAACCCTAATCCATTGACCATCAACCTTAATCCCTCAACCCTAAATTCTATCCCTAAAGCCTCAACCCTAAACCCTAATCCCTTAAGGTCCTAAACCCTAATCCCTTATTCCTAAACTCTAAACCCTATCCCTAAACCCTCAACCCTTAACCTTAAACCTTAATCCCTCAACCCTAAACCTTAATCCCTCAACCCTCAACCCTAATTCCTTATCCCTAAACCCTAAACCCTTACATCCCTCAACCCTAAACCCTAAACACTATCCCTATTCCTAAACCCTCAACCCTCGACACTATACCTTAAACCCTGATCGCTTATCCCAAAGCCCTCAACCCTAAACCCTAATCCCTCAACCCTAAACCCTATCCCTAATCCCTCTGCCCTCAACACTCTACCTTAACCCTAATCCCTCAACCCTAAATGCTATTCCCAAAGCCTCAACCCTAAACCCTAATCCATCAAGGTCCTAAACCCTAATCCCTTATCCCTAAACTCTAAACCCTATCCCTGAACCCTGAACCCTCAAACCTCAACCTTAAACCTTATTCCCTCAACCCTAAACCTTAATCCCTCAACCATCAACCCTAATTTCTTATACCTAAACCCTAAACCCTAATCCCTCAACCCTAAACCCTAAACCCTAAACACTATCCCTATTCCTAAACCCTCAACCCTCGACACTATACCTTAAACCCTAATCCCTAATCCCTAAACCCTCAACCCTAAACCCTAATCCCTCAACCCTAAACCTTCAACCCTAAACCCTATCCCTAATCCCTCTACTCTTGACACTCTACCTTAACCCTAATCCCTCAACGCTCAACCCTAAACGCTATGGACCTAAAGCCTCAACCCTAAACCCTAATCCCTCAAGGTCCTAAACCCTAATCCATTATCCCTAAACTCTAAACTCAAAACCCTATCCCTAAACCCTCAACCCTCAACCTTAAACCTCAGTCCCTCAACCCTGAACCCTAATCCCTCAACCCTGAACCCTAATCCCTCTTGACCTTAAACCCTCAACCCTTAAACCCTAAACCCTTGACCCTTAAAACCTAAACCCTTAAACCCTCAACCCTTATCCAGCCCTCTCCTCCCCTATCCGCCTCACCCCCATCTCTACCCTCCTCTACCCTTGACACTATACCTTAAACCCTAATCCCTTAACCCTCATCCCTAAAGCCTCAACCCTCAACCCTTAAACCTCAACCCTCAACCTAAAAACTCTATGGGCTTAGGTCCTTATATACCCTAAACCCAAAACCCTTACATACATACATACATACGTACATACATACATACATACATACATATATACATACATACATACATACATACAGGTATACACACACACACACATACATACAAACATGCATACATATATACATACATACAAGCATGCATACATACATACAACCATACATATATACATACAAGCATACATACATACAAGCATACATATATACATACATACATACATATAAGTATACATAAATACATATAGGCATACATAAATACACCAATACATACATACATAAATATAGGCATACATACATACATACATACATTCAAGCATACATACATACATGCTTAATAACCTTGAACATAAAACATTCCAATGGAGACATAACACGAGCGCGTTATAACATGCTCGCATTATGTCAAACATGACAAACATCGGGTAAACTTTTGTTGAAAGGGAAAAAATGCAAAACAAAACATAATGCGAGCGTGTTATAACGTGCTTGAGTTATATTTTGCTTTGGGAATCCCAAGCCTTAGGCTTGGGATTTGCTTTGGATTTCCAACCCAAAGGCTTGGAGTGCCTTCCCAACATCCAAAGATGTGTTTTTGCATATTTTGTAGGATTTCACATAATTTCGTTCGTGCTAACCCTTAGATTTGCACGTGTTTCAAGGTCGAACAAATCGAACACCTGGGTAATGTTAGGCTTTCTCTTAGCTATTTAACGATGTAATTTTTTTCACATTTTGACAATGTTACGCCTTTCATCTTTAATTTCTTTTGTTTGTGTGTCCATTTTTGGGCAAAAACCAGTGTTTGGTCTTTTTTTCATTGTAAATTAACCGTTTGAAATTTCAAAAAAAATACATTTTTAGAAACTAGACTCCATTCTACACATATTAAAGAAAAACATGATTTTCAATTAGTTTTCAAAATTTATAGGGGTAGCACGACCAAAATTCTATTTTTCAGGATGTGTCCACTTTGAAAATTAGTAAAAATTAAATATTCATTAAAAAATTATTAGAAAAATCAGGTATAAACTACACGCTGTTAGCTAATTTCTCACCGAAGCGATTTTAAAAATACCAAAAGAAAGTTAACCTTTTGAGGGAGCGACAAAACATGCTATGTTATGTTTTTTTGACAGAAACAACACCAATTTCTATGACTCCCTCTTTTGAACCCCTTAATCTATACCATTTTAAAAAAAAATAGTAGTTTAGAAAGTAGACTCGGAGAACTATGAACATTGTTTTTTTTGCATCTTAAAATTTTGAGTGTAACTATGCTCAATTTCTCATCCAAGACTAGCATTTCCTGATTTTAGAAAAAAAAAGTGGCCACTTAAGACCCCTTTTTGGCCCCCCATCTTCTTGCACTTACCCCGTGTTATTCTAAACTAGAATATAAAAAAGCTTTCAATTACAATATCCAATTACATCTCATTAGTGAATAACCTTCACTATGCATGTACAAAGTTATGCTCAAGTCATCAAATATCAAATTATACATAATAATTGACTATCAAGTCATATAATGAGAAGCACTACATCTAGAACATATGATATCTATCTTCATAAGCCTCAGCTTGTCTCATGCTTGGGAAGGAGAGCATCATCCAGGTGCTTTTCCTCCAACCACAGACCGGTGGTGCCCCACACAACTTCCTACCTGGAAGCGTCCCTACCCTTCATGGAAGGTATAGATATAAGGAACCGTTAGGTTAGCCATCTGAGTATCTAGTGTATTGTCCTTCATAATGCCTCTTGGTCACACAACTATAGATCAACTCTAACTATGTATGACACTACTGGAGACATTATGCCATTTGGAACACTATGGATTGATAATGCATGTAGAGACGGATGCATTACTTTGGCCAAAGATTTACATACATAAACATTATGTAATGAATGTTGTCGTATGTCCACCACCTCGACTTGACTTAAAAGCTATCATGTCCTACAGTAAACATAAATTTGACCCTTCTTGGTCTAGAATAGTTAGGTTCAAATTGTCTTAGTCCATTCCTTGGACATTCGACTTCTGTCTTAATAACCCATTCTTAAGGTTCTTGTTGCTTAAGCAACCGGAAACTAGTGACTCCACGTCACTTTGTCCTGCATTTTTTTGTAGAAAAAGGTTCAATCATGTTCACAACATTTAACCATACTGGCTTGGTGTTTACTTTGTTAATCTCATTCAATGTTTACATGCAGATCATAGTGTTAGTGGGTGAACTTAAAGTGAGTCATAGAGTCGATTCCCATTAACAAGGTTCAATCTCAAGATACCTTCTTGATTCCAAATTCTTAAAGAATCTTGAATCTTAGCCATTCGAAAGGAAGGCATTCATGTACTATTACACAACATGATATATGGTGACAAGGTTCTATTCTTGTAAAAGATCATTTCAAAGAATAACTTTCCCTTAAGGAAATATGGCTCAAACCCATAGGAGTTGAAAGACAACGACATGTCCACAAGAATCTTCTCATTACCGAGAAAAATCATTTAGTAACAACATACGATACATGCACGATGGGTATCATTACATGCAGTCGAAGGTTTACATCATTCACTTCGAGGTGATAAGTATAATGTTAAGAACAATGGTTCAAGAAAGAGTTTTCCATCAAGATTGAAACAATCTTCAACATAATATGGGTTGACCTTACTTAGTTTTAATAAGTCAATAACACAGTATGATTCGGCCTTTCTTGCCATCATATGCAAGGCTCTGGGTATCGAGAACATAGGCCGATGACCTTGGCTATCACAGTTATTAAAGCACAGTCGCCCTATCGGGCTATACAAATAAAACAGCTTTCAAGCCTTCACGGCTCTCATTCAACCACTATGAAACATTATAACAGAGTTACAAGGCTCGAAAGATGCCAATCATAAGTCGATAACCTTATACGGGTTTAACACTGGTAAGAAATGATAATGTCTACTAATTAAATATAGTCATCATAACAATGACATGAAACTATAGAAGTTTAATAGGGTTCGAAACCCTGCCATATGACACACCGTAGGATTCATGTATGCACAACTCTCATGTCGTGGCTTCAATTTGGCTGAGGTTACTATATACACAGTATGTTGTGTGCGGCCTCAACAATATTATAACAGTTAACACAAAGATAATATACATTATTTAACTGGTGTTTAAACCGGCTTCGAAAGCCATTGCATAATAGTGCATGAATAACGTGGGTCGACACTGTCGAAACCCACTTATAACAATTGAAGATTCATGTCAAATATAATTATTAAGTATAAAACGATGAGCTATAGCTCATACCTGTAACTATTGCCTATTCGAAGGTAGCAGCTGGGCACAAAGCATACACAGTTCCAACTCGACTCCTCCAAGCATTCGCTATAACAACGATACCCCTGCAAAGAATACTCTATCTCTCTACGTGAGAGTCATCCAAAAGCATCACAAAACATATCACAATACAAGCCAACGACCAAAATAAAACTCCCTATCCAAATCATAATTAACTAATTCTTGCATGCATGTAAAACCAAGAACAGTTTCACTGAGCTTAAAGCTCACCACCTTTTTAATCAAGGATAGGTTAGTTGAGATAATGGCTTGAGAATAGGGTACACTCACACACCACTCTTCTTCCCACTCCTCGTGGGTGGTGACTGGCCGAGTGCCCTTACCAACACATGAGCAACATTTGAAAAAAAGAATAATGTAATTATTAAACATGTTCAGCCTCAAGAAGGGTTTAAACAAGTGTAACATATATAAATATACATGTACTCCCTTATATAAGGTTTAAGGATTATAAATATCCAAGGTGTTAATAATATCAACACTATTAGAGAAGGACGCATTCTTACGATGCGACTACGGGGTCGAGCACTGCTCCCCAGAAAGCATTGTTCACTGAAAGACAAAAATATCTAGATAAAATAGTCACAATACATAATGCAGAAAAAGAACATGGAACCAAAGGGTCCTCGACAACTTTGCGAAAATCAGCAAGCGACTCAAAAAGAGATGTTCTTGCGAACATCGCTATTTCGACAAATCGACGTTGAAGACGTCGAGAAGAGTCCAGTTGAATAGTTGAAGAGAGAAAATAAAAGACTAACACAGGAGATGAAACTCACCCTAATAGAAAAGATTCAAAGGGCAAAGTTTGATACTCAGATGGCTGTTTAACCCCTTTTCCCGACATCTATCTCTTCCTCCTGGATGATACCCTCCGTCCATCTTCGAAGGATGATTACTTTCTTGATCAAACTCACCACCATAAAATCATAATTAGTGTATCATCATATGTTTGATAAATCATAATAATTAAATAGTCATTTCAACTTGAAATCTCATATCTAACTAGCATTAGTTAGTTTCCTCATAAACAATGATTACTCTGATATTTTCCACAAACATCTAATCATTCAACTCTAGTTAATCATCCTGATTACCATGCCAAAAATAAGATTAAGATAAATCATAAGTTGGGGATGTAACACTTTTAGACAAAGTACTAGATGAAAAATTTATATTGTTGTTGCTTGCACCAACTAATGCGACAACTTTCAACGTAAATGAATCCACCATACAATTAGGCCTTCACATCCCAATAAAATAGATGAATCCTCTAAAGTGGTAGGCATTAGCAACATTCCAAGAGAGCATGTATTTCATTCAATACGTTCTAATTATTGAGATGAGCTTTGTTGGGTCTGGGTTACTAGAATGCATTGATATTAGTTGCGTGAAGCATTCCCCAGTCACAATAAAATTTCATTAGGTGTTCTCTCCATCATCCTCATTAGTGTATGTTGGAGCCTGCTATAGGACAAAACTTTAACACAACTTTTATACAGTAGAACTACATTAAACAAAATATTTCATTAGTGTTACATCCCCAACTTACAATTAGACTTAATCAAGAACTTGGCATAATAATCAGGAGGATTAGTCATAGTTAATTTATTTGATATTGTGGAAATATCTGATTTAACTTTTGATTATGAAGTAGGTACTGATGTTAAATAGTTTTGTAAATTAAATAATTTATATTACGAGATATGATAATGATGCACTAATCATAATCTTGTGGTCCTGAGTGTGAACATGAAAATGAACGTCCTTCGAAGAAGGAAGGAGAGTATCATCCTGGAGGAAAGGTTAGATGTTTTGAAAGCAAAAGGTTGACTAGCCATCTAAGTATCGACTTCTATGTCCTTAATCCTTTCGTAAGTTGTCATGTGTCATGCCTCTTTTCTTTAGTTTCCATGTTTTCTGTAAGTCGTTATGTCGTTGGATTTATCATGACAAGTTGTGATGACCAGACAATATTCTTGGAACATCATCCCTAGTGGAGAGACAATAGTGTTAAGAGATGAGGAGGTCCCTCGTTATCCTTTTGTGCTTGGGGATTATTATTTCCCTAGTCATTCGACTAATGGGGATAGTCAATTTTAGGGGAGTATTACTCAACCTCGATAACCGATGATATTGATGTGAATCCTTATGTGATTTCAATCTTATAGTGATAATCCATAATATTAAATATATATTATTTAACCCTTATTCTTTAGTAAAGATAAGTAAAAATATGTATATATTTATGGGTTGATTTTACTTATGTAGTAATCTTTTTACCTATCCTAATATTTGATATTATCGAATAGTGTAAGCTATTTTTGTGGGCATTGAGAAGTGAAGGGAGCTTCAAGCTTAACCTTCTCAAGAGCATGATGCTTTATTCGAGCCACTTTAGGAGGAAATTGACTGAGTGGGGGTGGCAGTTCCACCCAAATCGGCATGTCCAAATCAGTCGATAGGCAAGTCTTGCTTTTGTTCTTTTGGGAAGGGGGGAATTATTACTTAGTAGGAGTTGTTAGTTCTTGGTGTGTAAGCAGGGTGGCGAAGCCTCTGGGAAAACAACAGGCGAGTGGAAGTGGTGCAGGAGCACCCCTTCAACAGGATCAACATACACAAGAGGGAGAAGAATAAGACTAATATAGTTTTGACATTTCATGTTACCTTATAGCATCTTCAAAATGTAACATTTTATATTGGCATTTCATGTTTGTAAACTCCAAACTTGACATTCTAGACAAGTTGGATTAAGGGAAGGGTTAATCAAGGTGTCTTAACATTAGGAGTTTTGCTGTCTTATGCAAAACAGATGTCATAATGTAAATTAGGAGTTTTTTCCACTAATCTTGGTAAAATCAAAATCCCAGCAACAGAGAGGAATGTCGGTCTCTCACCGTTGGGAAAGATAAATAGGAAAATTTTCTGGAATAAAGTACGGGTGTGTGTGTGTTTTAGTTTTTGACCAAACAGTTGAATGTGGTTTTGAAACTCTGAGAAGGAGAAATAGAAATTCTACAAATTGGTTTTTTTTTCTTTCCAAATTCTAAATTCTGTGTAGATACTTTGTGTAGAAATTCATTCTGTATATAATTTGTGTGTAATCTGAATTTAGTGCCTCTGTGGTCGAAATGACTAGATAAATCCATTCCACTGGTGGATTTCTGTGAAATAAGTGGAATGGATTTGTAAATTAGTTCCCCATTTTTTGATTGTTCGTTTGTCTGTTCGGTATGGTAGGGTAGGAATTGCAGAATCACTCCATGTATCTCCTAGGTATATATCGTTGCTACAGGATTGACCTCCACGTTCTTAAGCTTGTTTTCTATCCTGTAGGAATCAATTGCGTCTATGTGTTGTTCAGTTACAATAGTTGCAGAGGAAGAATTGTGCATTTTGCGTATAGATTATATTTGCATGAGGGGCATTTTGTGTATATCCGTCAGTTGTATCTGTATGTGTATCACTGACCAGTTCGGGTGTCAAAATAGGTCAAAAATGTATGTTTTGAAAGCATCGGCATAAGTTCCATTTGTGTCACCAACGAAGGAAGCATCGGTGTGAGATCCTGCATCAGTGTGTCAGAGTTATATTCAACTGACGGTCAAAGTTTCACTGATGATAGCATTGGCCTAAGGCATCGGTGTGAAAAGGAACATCGGGAGAACTGTTGAAAGCTTCGCCGATGAGAAGGGGTCACGCTGACAGTAGGAGCGTATCGGCGTAAGTATCGGCATCGGCGGAGAAGAGTGAAGTCCTGTCGAAGACAATAGTCTAGTCGACGAAGGCTGTTCGAAGAGTCATCGGCGTGAGGAAAAGCATCGGGCGAACAGAAATTGGTAGGGCCGACAATGCATGTTCTCACCGATCAGGGTGACAATGGAGAAGTGTCGCCGATAGGGAGTTCATCGGTCGGAGACTACCCATCGGAAGAGGAGAAGAAAGTTTCGCTGATGGTAATAGGTGTTGCCAACGATGAAGTGGATGCTAAGTATATCGGCATAACCAAGGGCATCGACAGAAGGGATAACATCTTCGCCGATAGGTGTATGTCTTGGCGACAAGGTGTTTGGTGTCAGTGTGAGTGGGGTATCGGGAAGACTCCTGGCGGAGAGGCCGATGGACAATGTGTTGCCGATAGGCAACCTACAGCGGGTCTAGTGGCATCGGCGTGAGGTGACCGTCGGGGAAACTCTGCGTAGATCGGCCGACAGTGGAAGTGTTGCCGATAGGCAACTAGCTGATAGGGGATATCAATGGGACTTAAGTGATCGGAGGAGCAAAACTTCACTTGGCCGATGGATGTTCTCTCGCCGACGGTTAGGTTAGTAATGTGTGTGCGACAGTGAGTACAGGTCAACGGAGGTTGACTAGGCCATTCCACGTGTCCCGACTGTGGCTCTGCATCAAGAAGCTGGGAGCAGCTTATAGGATACTCGGTCTGGGACTTCATCACCATTCGACTACTTTGTCCAGGTAAATGGTAGTCAATGTCCCTTTTGGGCTTCATTTGATGAGCTATATTATGTTGAACCTTTGCGAGAGAAAATATGGCATAATGTTTTGTTTAAAATAGAGGCACGAGGCCTGTAAGGCCATGCCCATTGCGTCGATGTTTCATCATCATCGAGGCTCAAGGCTGAAACAATCGAGCTCACACTGTATCTAACATGATTTCTTTTTAAATTTCAGAGCCTTAAGGCTGAGCATTTAAATGTTAACTTGATTATGAGAAAAGGCTCAAAGCCATTGTGGCTAAACTTAAGGCCGTAAGGCTGAATAAAGAAACTCTATAATCTTTCTTATGGCTGTGTAAAGGCCGTAAGGATGAATAAAGATACGTGCAGTAACCTTTAGTTGAGACTGTGCTCAAGGTCGAATGGAATGGCTGAGCTGTATATTGTTGTAAACCTTGCTTGTGTCTAGGCTCAAGACTAAAATTTGAGTAGTAACAATATTATAGCTTTATTAAGATACCAACTCGAAGGCCATAAGGCCAAGTGGTATGAAGCTAGATTCTTTTCTGTGTTATAGCTTAAGGTCTCACGACCCAACTCTAATACATTTTATACTTTATGAAAACCAGTGCTCGAAGCTGTTATGGCTGAACTTATTATCAAAGCATGTTAAACACACGTCATATAATGATGAAGTTAGAGCCTAAGAGCTCTCGAATGGAGTAAAGAATAAGCCCAGAATGATTATAGTTATAAATGGATAATATAGTCACTTGACTGTGGTAACAGCTGAGAAGGCAATAATACCAATAATACAATCACTCGACTGTGGTGACAACCAGGAAGGCAATTAAATATCAGTGTGTTTACAACACCTAAACTACTACCAAGTAGGGCTTGTATGGTAAGTCGACTATGATTCATTTATAGGGTTACTTAAACTGTCAACGATTGTATGCGTAAACCCTTGATTATGGAGGTGGTGAGACCATTCAAGATCATGGTCTCATCATGAAACAGTTAGAATGTGCTTATAGAAGAATATAGACTTGTTCTATATGTGTCTGAATTAAGACTTATTGGTTAATGTTATGAGTTATAATTCCTTTACTTACTTAAGTGTAATCTAATAGGATTGGTGATTAACACCTAAAGCTCATAAGGATAATAAGAGATATCAATCCTAATGAAGCTAATCTACTCTACTAAGGCATGGTATGCCTTGAGTACCATGGAATTGACTTCATCATATGTGATGATTTGCTATCGAAAATGTAAACCATGGGAGACCAAGGTGGTCAAAATGGTCGAATTTGATATGAAATGAAAATGAACAAGGTGACAAGGAGTCACTAGTTCCTTGTTATGAAGATAACCTATTTAATTGTAACCAACCTATGATGGGAGTCGAATGTCCAAGTATGGACAATGATTCAAATTGATCCCACTCATACTAGACCTAAAGAACAAGGTCATTAAGAACTTACTATAGGACATGACAGCTTATAAGTCGAATTAGGGTGGTGGACATACGACGACATTCATTGTGCAACACGTATGTATGTAAAACTTTGGCCGAAGTAATGCATCCATCTTTGCATGCATTGTCGGTCCACAGTGTTCTAGATGGGGTAGTGTCTCCAGTAGTGTCATACAAGTTAAAGTGGATCTATAGTGTGTGATCGTGAGACATTAGGAAGGACACAACACCAGATACTCAGATGGCTAACCTAATGGGTTCTAATGTCTAACCTTTCCAAGAAGGGTAGGGCCACTTCTAGTTAGGAAGATGAGCGGGGGACCGCAGGTCCGTGGTTGGAGGAAAAGCACCAAGATGATGCTCTACTTCCCAAGCATGAGACAAGGCGAGGCTTATGAAGACATATGTCATTGGTTCCAGATACAATGTTTGCATTTTATGACCAGTTGGTCTAATGTAATGTATAAATTGATTTATGATGCCTTGGGCATATATTGTATTTAATTAGTGATGGTTACTCACTAAAGATTGTAAATGATTACTGAAATGTAAGCTTTGTTATATCATGATTAGATTGACATGATTAATTCATGAAAAGATTATCTTTCTTTTGGGTTAAAAGTGATTAGCTTAATCATTTTATTAACTATTCACTTGATTATGATACATGTTTATGTTAAATCTTGAGCATTATGGTTAGTGATGTTACAATTAAAATGGTGAAGAACCATCATAGTTGCTTTTTGTAGACTACTTTCAAATATAATAAATATAGAGCCAATATTACTAGATTGGGAACTTCTAATGTCATGTTCTAATTCTTCTCTTAGTTGTGATGATAAAATATCATTTTACTCCTCAAAACATTTGTTTGAAACAAATGACTTGGTTTCATTGCCTAATAAACATATGCTAAAATCATTGGGAGTACCTATTACAAGATGTAAATATAGGGCAATTAAGGGGAACATCATGCTCAAATCTAGAGGATGAACAACTTGATGTAAATGTTCTCTTGTGCATCAGACAACAAGTTATGCTAGTTTCAAATTTGTGGGTATGGGCATGACTTGTCAATGGTGCACTAGGACAAGTCTAAGAAATTGCATACAAGAGTGAGAATAACCTACTATATATTCCCCTCTTTGTCATGGTAAAATTGAAACATTACATAGGACTACCTTAGGAACTCACCTAGCTAAAGCACATACCAATCATCTCAATAACTCAAGGTGGGCAACACCAACTTCCCCTTAAAATGGCAAGGGCCTTGACAATGTATAAATCACAAGGGTTAATGACTGAAAGAGCAATAGTCAACATCGACACATTATTTCCAAGGACTCACATTTACAGTTGTATCGAGGTATATTATCTTGTAGATCTTTGTATATGCCCCACCTTCACATACCAAAGATATGCATGCATGAAGAATAGTCCATATGTTGCACTATGGAAGCAAGAAGAGGGCTACTTACATGCATTGTCAATTGGAAATAATTGAAAAATCCAATTAGGCTATCAACAAAAATACATACCTCTTCATTTTAGGAGAAAGATTGTAATTGTGGTTGTTCTTCTGAGTCAAGGATCTATAATCAAATCCAATTTTTTTCTATTGCAATATAAGTGCATTTAATACCATTTATTGTATTTGAGATGAGTTAGTTGTGTTTAAAGGGATGCAAAATTGTAAGGAAAAGAACATGTCTCTCACATGATTAAATTATTATGAAATAGACCTTTGTCTATTGTTTGGTATATTGTCTACAATGAGAGTTAAAATCACATCATTTGATTATAGTTATTTAAATTTTCTAGATTAGTCTCTTATGTAACTTAAAGTCTTGAGAATATAATTTATTTTTCTTAATATATCTCTTTAAGGCTTGATTTGATAATGTTCTTAGACTTTCCTTTACTCTATATATAGTGTCTTTAATTTAGAAACATTGAAAAACTATTCTTCTTTATTTATCAAAGTTTGTTCCTAGATCTTTACTTTTTTACATCTCTTATAGAAGAGACTAGCTTAGCACCCAATTTTAGTAGATGAAAAAAGGTGGTTTTTTTTTTTAATTCAGGAGGTATCTCCGCGACCCAACCCAGCGATTCCCTCCGTGCCTTGCCTCAGACTTACTTGGATGCCGAGTTTTGGGGCAGTAAAGGGGCAAGCGAAGGCGAGACTAGTCCCCTTAGGGAGAAGCACCGAGCCTGCAACAACACTTCTTCGATTAAACCCGGTCGGCGTGAATCAAACCTTGGACCTACATGGGAAGAATCCAAAGCCTTAGCTCAACCATACCAACCGTTCGGGCTATGGGGCGAACCCCGAAAAAAAGTGGGTTTTATTAAATAAGATACTCTTAAATTTTTTACTTATGTGATTTATTTTCAAATTGAATATTTATTATATGAATAGAAATGAAGAATATAAAAATGATTCTTGTGTTAGGGTAAGGCAAAAGGGAGCCTTCAAAGGTAATGGAAGTATGGGATATTATTGTCTTAAATAGTGGGTATATTATAATTTTATGAAATACATATTTCTCTCAATTACATGATGATTAGAAAATAAATGAAGAGGGTATATTGAATGAATTATAAATTCAGGGATTTGACTGTGTATTAAAGAAGTATATGTTGTTAACTGAGCCCATTACCATTCTCACTACTCAATGTGTATGAGCATATAGAAGATTTTAATGGACTCAAACTAATATGATATAAATATAAAAACACAAGGATTGAGAAATCAAGTTTAAGAGATTTATTTACTAGGATGTGTATGAGCATATAGAAGATTTTAAAGCCCATTACCATTCTCACTACTCAATGTGTATGAGCATATAGAAGATTTTAATGGACTCAAACTAATATGATATAAATATAAAAACACAAGGGTTGAGAAATCAAGTTTAAGCGATTTATTTACTAAAACTTGCAAATCTTAAACTTTCATGTGTCAATGGTACTTAATGCAATTTATATCTAATTTATGTATACTATTCCACTATGAGATTCATACAAACCCATCTTTAAACAATTCATGAAAATTCTTTATTAATAATTTTATTCCATAAATATCAAAAAAATTGATTTTGATCCCCTCTTCCAATACTATTTCAAAAAAAACTATTACTTGACAAACATACTAACTAAAATAGTTATTACAATTACAAATATATATCTTAAAATTATTTAATAAAATCAATAAAATACTTATCAAACTATCTTATTACTAACTTTATTACATGATGAACTTTATTATTTGATTCGTAGTGTAATGTGTATTTTAGACGAGACCCTTATTTGGTCCGATTTGCAGGCGGAGCATGTATGAGTTTGCTTTCTTGGTGGGTGGTTGATTAGGTAATTACGCGTGAGGCGTGAGTTCAAACTTAATATTTATTTATTTTTATATTCATCTACCAATAGAAAGCATTAACTTTTAATAATCAACCACGTGCACTTAATTTATCCCATTTTTTTCAATTAATATATGTTGTACATTTAATTTATCCTAATATATGTTTTCCTAAAATATGCTATTTAAAATGGGTAGGGTAAAAGGGTAGGGTAAAAGTTCAATGAAAACAATAAAGTTTGCAAACTACGAGGAGATAAAATATATTTATAACGTCTTAAAATAATTTAATGTGAAGAAGGCACGCACGTTTTGACTATTAGCTGATTGAAATAGACATCTCGCCAATATCTTAGGCGGAGAAATAGCAATAAATAAATAATAAATACTAAGTGGTCATGCAACGAAGGACCGTTAAGAGAAGTCCGCTAAATTAGTTAGGTGAAGCCCCAAAAGAGCGTGTTCTATGTTACTAGCAAACACTTTACACAGCTCATCACGTGGATGTTTTACCCACAACCAGAATGAATAGGATTTTTTAACTCTATAAATAATTTTAAGATATATTTTTGGAAGGGTTTATGTTAAATTTAGAGTGTTCTTGTAATTTGAAATAGGAGTCTTAAGTTTAAGTTGATATTTCTTTGGTCAAGAGTTAAAGATTGAGGGGTTTTCATTGGGTTAATGACCTCGTCTTTTATTTATTGCACCTCCCAAAGATTTGGACCTTGGTAGATGACATAATCAAGGAAATATACCATCTTCCTCACCAATTATACTCAATCAATTAAGTTACAACTCTTTCATAAAATACATAATTTGTGAACATATTGAATTCGAAAAGAAATTGTAAAAAGAATTATAAGACATACAATTTTAAGAAATATGTATAACACCTAAATAATAAATAAATAAATGACAAGAATTGAAAATTTTATAATTGTAAAAACAATTTTAGGCTTTAATATGTGAGCATTATAATGCTCGGAATTGTCTCACGTTGTTTAAAAAATCATGCCAGTAAATTTTCTAAATTCGTGTGTTGTTCCTATCGACGTATTCCTTGAACCTCCTATGGGTGCAAGTGCTAGTTTTAATCCTCTTCTTAATGATGGATCATCTTCTATCTGATGATATATCATAGAGTGTGATTTGAAAAAATGAGGCAAAATAATTTCACCCTCTTTCGTATGCTAAATCACAAAGTCGAAACTTTGATATAAAAAAGCCTTACATATATATATTTTTAATTAAGAATTTCACCCTCTTTCGTATGCTAAATCACAAAGTCGAAACTTTGATATAAAAAAGCCTTACATATATATATTTTTAATTATGGTAGCCAAACAACTTGGAGCTAATTGAGAGGTGGCTTTTTTATAATTAATTAGGAATTGGAAACTCAACGTCTTGGAGCTAACTTGAGAGGTGGCTTTTTATAATTAACCAGGGATCGTAGTCCAATGACTTGGAGCTAACTTGAGAGGTGGCTTTTTTATAATTAACCATAACTCAATGACTTGGAGCTAACATGAGAGGTGGCCTTTTTATAATTAATTAGGAATCGATAGCCCAACGACCTAGAGCCACACTCAGAGGTGGCTCTAACCACATGATGAGCCCTCTATAACCTCTAGGTTGTACACGTAATCGAACATGTGACCATTGTCCATCCAACCAAAGAACTCTTACACATTTTTCTATCACAAACAATACAATTTATTAGATGGATATAAAAATACCATTTGAAACATGCAAATCTTAAGCTACCTGAATTTCTTTTTAATATATATATATATATATATATATCAAAATTTTCAACCATAAAAGAGTTAAAAAAAAGCCAACAAACCAACATGAAGGGTATTGAGAAGGAAGGAAGAGGGTTGGTTGGGTCATTGACTAGAGGCAACTACTTTTGTTACCCGCATATTCTTTCTCTTAGAATATTCTAGGGTCGGTGGACCTCACCTTCCGTCTATTTAAAATATTTATTATTGGCAAACGGAAAAGGACGAGGAGAATCCCTGTCCATTCGCTGGTAGGCCGCCACGTGATAGGCATGTCACACGTCAGCAAAAAAATTGTGGTGGGTTTTTGGGTTTGCTAATCGCCTTATATAAGCTCTCCGACACACAGCTTATTGAGTGCTTTGTGTGAGAGATTTTACAGGCAGAACAATTCCTGTTGTTGAGGTTCTGTGAAATTAGGGTTTGAATTAATGGCCATGGCGGGCAGCGGTGCGTTTGGTGAGCTGTTGGAAGGAGATGTGTTCAAGTATTACTTTGATGGGGAGTGGAGAAAGTCTGCGTCGGGGAAATCTGTTGCAATTATAAATCCTACCACCAGGAAGCCCCAGTACAAAGTTCAAGGTTGGTTTTACTTGATTATCGTTTGTTTTTTGGTTTGTTTTCTTGAAATTCTGTTGTTTGAATGGGGGAATTTTGTGTTGTTGAAGATTTTGTTTCTTCGAATTGGTAAGTCTTTTCTTGTTGATTCTGATCTCCAAGGTAAGTGTTTTCTCGTAAGGTAATCACTTTAACAAATTTATGAAAAATCTATGTTTCGGACCTCACTTCTTGGTCCTTCGGAAAAGAAAAACCTGTGGATTTAGTAAGGTCCTTCTTGCTTGTGGTTTATCTTGTGATTGAGCTCCCACTTGTTTGTGAGGGCTGCCGTTTGGCTTGGTGATCATGTCTTCGGGTATTTATTAATTCAAATTCACCATGGGTAAGGGTTGGGTGGAGGTAAAAAGTTTATGAAAAAGCAATGTTTCGGACAATCTCTTGGTCCTTCGGAAAAAAAAAAAAAACGTTATTTTGATTTAGTAAGGTCCTTCTTGTTTGTGATTTGTTCTTTTGATTCAATTCACCAAGGGTAAAGGGTAGTGTGGAGGTAGCTCTTCGGTCAGACACCACAACTGGGAGTTAGTACAAGTTAGGGGTAAAGGAATCTCTTTACATGAATTCATCTGTCAAACTCAACACTCACCACGAACAAGGAGTATTTCTTCTGTCAAAGTCACCACGACCAAGGGCATCACTGTCAAATTCACCGAATTCAAGGGGTCTCTCCTGTTAAATGTATCATATGCCATATACATGAAGTTGGATACTGTGTTTTTGTCAATGCTAACACTTTATTATTTGTCCTTCCAGTTTGGTACCAGGCCTCCGTTGCCAGAGCACTGATGCTTGAACCAGTTGGGCCCATCCAATATCATGGGTTTTTGGAATTTTTTAGCTTGGAGATCTGAAGCAAGATTTGATTTCAATTTTGTGTTCTTAGTGGGCATCTGCTTTTTTTCCCCCACTCCCTTAAACTTGTTGTTTAATAGGTTGAAATTTTGTGTAGCAGAGTTTTGAAAGGTGAAATTCTGTTAAATTTGAGCTCAGTATTGTATTTTTTTGTGATTTTATGTTTGAAGAACAATACAAACTTCAAATCCAACAACAGTTCAAAGTCCAAACTGCGAAGTATGGGCAGAAGCTTAGTGTAGAGCAGTTCAGCATGCTAATCCGAGGTCCTAGATTCCAGTGCTGGCTGGTCGAAGGAAAATAACATTTTAAGGTAGCTTAGTGCTAGACCATCTTGTTAAGTGCAGGAGCATCTGCTTGAAAATGGGGTGTTTTAGGTTCAAGTCCTAGCTGGTCCATGGAAAGCAACACATAAATGAGGAATGCAAAGTGGTTTTTTGCGTGTTCCATGGATTTATTTGAAAGTCCACAAATTGTGGAGTTCTTGACTTTGGGAAATTGTGCTAATTTTGAGATACACGGGGTTTTTGCCTGTTTTTATGGTCTAGATTTAGATTTTGTTTGGTTTAAAAGTATGGATGTCTGATGGATTCCTTGTTGCAAGTTAGGATGTCTGATATATATTTTTTTCCCCTTTTCTCGATCGATGAGAGTTGGGCTCTGTCTGCAGTGTGAATGGTGAATGTGCATTGTTTCATGTGTTAAGTTCAAGATTCGTTAGCCTTTTGAATGACAAAGCTACCTGTGGTAGCAGTCTGTTCAAAACTTCCTTTCAATATTTCAGGTCTAATTGAAGCATTTTGTCTGTCGACTATTTTTATCCATAAGTGACATGAATAGCAGGCTTGTTTTGGTTATACAGAGCTTTTTGTTACTCAAAATATCTGAATGGCTGTTGTTTTGGGGCTTAAAGTTTGCATCAGTCAAACAGTATGGAGAACTAGCCATTTTAAGCGAGTCCCAAAAATAAGAGCTGATATTCGCCCAATTACCATAGCTATCTATAAATACATGCCCGAACATATGTGGGTTTACATGATTTAATGGGCTCACGTTTTCTTGTTTGGACTAATTTGTTCAAAATAAGTGGTCAATGATTTTCTGCTGGCGTCTGCTGCGTGATGATTATTATTTTTGGCATGTCCTGCCTCATATAGTGAGCTAAGGATTTGGTATTTGCAGCTTGTACACAGGAGGAAGTGAACAAAATTATGGATAGTTCCAAGGTAGCTCAGAAGGCATGGGCAAAGACTCCTCTTTGGAAGCGTGCAGAGCTTTTGCATCGTGCTGCTGTATTACTAAAGGAACATAAGAATCCCATAGCTGAATGCCTTGTCAAGGAAATCGCCAAGCCTGCCAAAGATGCAGTTACAGAGGTTGGCTTTTGGCCCTCATTTTCTCCATCATATATTGTTGTTTTGGAGCTGGTATTGTGTTTAAAATTAGTTTATGTCTTCATAAAACTATGGTTTTTTGCTTCTTGTAGGTTGTCAGGTCAGGAGACCTAGTTTCCTACTGTGCTGAGGAAGGTGTGAGAATTCTTGGTGAAGGCAAATTTCTCGTCTCAGATAGTTTCCCTGGCAATGAAAGAAATAAATTATGTCTTGCCTCAAAGGTATTTGCATTTTCACTCAGCTCTTTAAGGGAGCTACTAAGATTCTGTTGTCTTGTACATGAAATTATCATTTTGTAGTGGCAGAGTGCTGATTTGTACTTAATATATCTGCGGTTGGGAATGCTTTCTTACCCAAGGCCTTTGTTTATCATTTCCATATTGCAGATTCCCCTCGGTGTCGTTCTAGCTATTCCACCATTCAACTACCCTGTGAATCTAGCTGTGTCTAAAATTGCCCCTGCTCTAATTGCTGGTAACTCAGTTGTCTTGAAACCGCCAACTCAGGTAATTAATGCTGCCGTACCTCCAGTTATGATACATCAATGGATTTTTTAACAGGGTATAAATCAACACTTTACACACACACATTGATTGTGTTTTAGAGATTGCTTTCTTCTCTCTTGAGGCATTGAGGATTCATAATTTATTAAAAAGTTCACACTTATGTTAGCCTTGCAAGTTATGAGGTGATAAGTTGACATGAGTTGGATATCCTCAAAATAGGTTTGAGGTAGTGGATAGCATTTATATTTGTCAAAGCACTTAATGAAAATAGCTCCGAGCCTATCAATGGGACAAGTCTAGTAAGGTCTAACTTAAGAGACAAGCAAAAGCTGTCAACTCACTAGTGGTGTAATATAATCTGCACGGAAATCAAATTGAATTCGTTCTGCTAAAGTGATTTATAGTGTTTCAAAATCTAAATGGGTGAATATGATATATTGTTCAGGGAGCAGTAGCAGCCTTGCACATGGTGCACTGTTTCCATTTGGCTGGATTTCCTCCTTACAATGCACCCTGGTGTAAATTGCATCAGGTATAGTGATAATAACTAATATGTATATGCTAATCTTGATAAAGCAATTGGCCTTGTATTTAATCACCGATTCCCTTTCTCTCTGCACCCTGGCGTCAATTGCATCAGTACGCTAATAACAACTAATATGTATAATGCTAATCTTGATAAAGCAATTGCCTTCTATTTAGTTACTGATCCCCTTTCTCTCTGCATATATCAGTTTTACCGGAGGCGACACTGGTATTGCAATTTCAAAAAAGGCAGGCATGGTTCCTCTTCAGATGGAACTTGGTGGAAAAGATGCTTGTATTATACTTGAGGATGCAGATATTGACCTAGCCGCAGCCAATGTTGTGAAAGGGGGCTTTTCATACAGGTATTGTCTTCTTCATTGGTCTGCATGGTGATGACGTATCCTCCTCTTTCCTATCAGACTGACATTGTATCCTGTTTCCTCAGTGGCCAGAGGTGCACAGCAGTAAAGGTAGTTCTTGTGATGGAATCCGTGGCTGATGCCCTTGTAGAGAAGGTGAATGCCAAAGTTGCAAAGATGACAGTTGGCCCACCGGAAGAAAACTGTGAAATCACACCTGTCGTTACAGAATCCTCTGCTAATTATATCGAGGGTCTGGTTATGGATGCCAAACAAAAGGGAGCTACATTTTGCCAGGTCCAATCTCCTCTTTAATTGTAGATCCATGGTAGAAAAGTAGTTTGAGGATTCTTATAGAACTTTGAAGATCGAAATTGTGCTAGGAAAATTATCTTTATTCGAGCCCCTACTTTTTAACGAGCAACTACATTGCCGATTTGGACCACTATTGTTGGCCTATCAGACTTCATTGACATCTAGGGCCACTATTCCTATCTGTCATCCGGAAAAGATGGATGGAAGCAGCCCAAACATTGATGAAGCTTCGTTTTAAACACAATCCCATCCCATCAAAACTTCATTGACATTTTGGGTCGCTATTTGTGTCTCATTTGTCATCAGGAAAAAGGTGGAGAGTTACGTTAGTGGCCCGAAACGTGGTTGAAGCCTCTTTTCCTATCCAAACTCTCCTGAATTTTTTCAAAACAAACAATTATGGATCATGGAAGGTTGACTATATTAATTTGTGGTTTCGCAAATTAGGCAACTGTGGGAGGGTGATTGTTAACCGCTAGATAAAGACAATAATAAATTTTGGTTATGAGATGCTGAATGTTTTCGTGGCATTGCATAACAGGAGTACAAGAGAGAGGGTAACCTTATCTGGCCCCTGTTAGTGGACCACGTCAGACCTGACATGAGACTTGCTTGGGAGGAGCCATTTGGCCCTGTGCTGCCTGTTATTAGGATCACCACCGTTGAGGAAGGCATTCATCACTGCAATGCCAGCAATTTTGGACTTCAGGTATCTTTTCAGTTGATTCCCAAGTCCTTCTGACGTAATCACTGCTGGGAGTTTCTGTAATTATTATCATCATCGAATTCGTTGTTTCTGATAATTGTGAAATGTTTTAATGTAGGGATGCATATTCACAAGAGACATCAACAAGGCAATGATGATTAGCGATGCCATGGAAACTGGAACAGTTCAAATTAACTCTGCGCCTGCACGTGGGCCAGATCACTTTCCTTTCCAGGCATGTTTAATACATTGACTTTGAGCTGTATTTTTGTTTGGCCAAATTTAGAAGGTTAGATAACCGTTTATGTTGTCTGTTTGCAGGGATTAAGGGACAGTGGCATTGGTTCTCAGGGAATCACCAACAGCATTTCGATGATGACGAAAGTCAAGAGCACCGTTATCAACTTGCCAACCCCTTCTTATACTATGGGTTGATTTACTAAATTTATGTATTTAGATTTATGATCTTGGCAACCCCTTATAGAATGGGTTGATCTGTTAATAAATTAAGTAAACAGTTATTTTGTTGGTATGAGTTTTAAGATGGAGAGCGTATGCGATATATCGCTTGTTAATTCACTTCCTGAACTCCTTTTCGATGTTCAGCGTATGGTCAATTATCAATAGCAATTTATGGTACAAAATTTCCGAGTTATGTAAGGTGGTAGATGTTTTACTGAAAGATGATTCTTTAACATTAATTGAAACACAAGTGCTACCTAGTGCTAGTAGTAGCTGCCTTTTAGATATTGTAATTGTTGAAATTGGAGAGCTTTAATAAATTTGCTCTATCTAAAATTTATAGATTCAAAGATATTAAATCGATATTATATGTGGACAGACGTCTCTCTTACATAAGACATGACTTTATATGACAAATGTGTTGGAGTGCTGTGATTAAATATAGTTTATATTTTAACACTCCCAAACTTGATTTTATCACACAACTTAAATAGATGAGGGGGCCATCCATAACAAATAGATTTATTAGCTATCCATATATAAATGAAAAACTTGTAACACCGATGCCTTCCCGAAAGTATATAAACTTTTATCCTTGCTCGAAGGTCTGGTGAAGACATTTGCAAGCTGCTCATTGGTTGGTGTATAGACTAGGAATGAAGTGATGGTGTACTTCAATATGCTTTGTGTGAGCATGGAACATTAGATTCTTAGATATCTTCAACACACTTTGAATATCACAATACATAATTGTTGGATTAGGTTGTGGGTGTCAAAGGTTATCAACCAAGTCATATAAGCCATTTTGTTTCACAAGTCATTGCAACAACTGCCTTGTACTCTGCTTCAGTGGATGACAAAGCAACATTAGGTTGCTTCTTACAACTCCATGAGATAATGGCTGATCCAAAATTGAAGCAATAAGCAAAGGTTGATTTTTTAGACATGAGATAATGGCTGATCAGATTGAAGCAATAAGCAAAGGTTGATTTTTTAGGGACTATGCAATTTGCTCAATCTAAATCTGAAAAGACAATAAGTTTGAAATCTTCATTTTCAAGTACTCAAATCCAAAATTTTGTGTTCCTTGAAGATATCTCAAAATTTGCTTTGTAGCTAAGCAATGACTGTTTGGATGAGCCATGAATCGAGACAAAATTCCAACTACATAAGATATGTCTGTACAAACAGTGGTCAAGTAAATCAAATTTCATTTTGATGTCTCTAATTGTTTCTTTTGTAAAAGGGTTGGGGCCCTTTCAAAAACCTTATTTTTACCCTATATCTAGAAAACAAACAATGATTAGTTTTGAGATGATCACATGGTTTTCTTAGTTTTATAACTTTTTAAATTTTATTTAGGGTGAAAGACATGTGAGGTGTTAAACTAGTCATCCTTATCCAAATCATTCATGATTCAAGATCCCCATTTGTGTTAAATTAGGGAAGTGTTTGAATTTATTGGATGCTCTTAATTAATTCCTTGTACTAAGTTATTTTCTTTGAGTGGAAGTAATTTTATACAAATGTCAATTGGTAATTTACACTTGAAAATATTTAGGGAGTCATTTGGATTCTACATGGTGAATTTGTAATTGTTTGAAAAGTAATTTTATATCTTATGTGAAAAAATGGTTTTGTAATTGTCTAAAAGTAATTTTATATCTTATGTGAAAAAATGGCTTTGGTTTTGTATTTATATGCAATGGATAAGTGTTGTTGAAAAGATGAAATATGACTTATAGATCAAGTTTAAAGATCATTTTTAGATATTTGAGCAATCATAGTTCTCTCCTTTTTGAAGAACTATGAGGTTGCACATTTGAATTAAATGAAATGGTTATTTGTCAAAGGGGTTGTGCTTAAATGGCAAGGCCATAAGGTTCTCAAGATGGAGATCCAAATTTGAATCCCCCAAGTGACGTGTACAGTTGGGATTCCAAATTGTGGCTCTTAAACTTCCATTGTGGTTTCTATGTTGAATAAGTAATCTAAGTTGAATATGTGGATGGGGAGGAGATCCCCCTTGTGACCTCCACTGGAGTGGGGCCGCCTAAATCTCCCCACCACTTGTCAATTAAAAAATAAAAAAATGAAATGGTTATTTGGAATTAGAGGTTTCTTTATGTTCGAAAAGGGTTTCTATTTCATGGTTCATTTCCATGTGTATAGTGTTTTGAGAGACAAAAAAATAGAGGAGTTTTATTTTCAAACCCTAGTAGTTACTAACATGTACTACATGCATCTCTTTACACACACCACAACAAAATAATCACACATAAATCAGAATACCCTTCAATCTCTTTCCCTTTGTCCATCACAATAGTGTTGGTGTCCTATCTATTTCTCCAAGATGGACCTACAAACAAAGATGTAAGCTCCAACATTTCCCTTCCATGAGCCCTTCTTTTCCATAATGGGCACTCTAAGTTTTGGCTTTATTCTTGAATTCATCCTTTTAGAATGGTTTATTAGGATCCTTCTTTTCCTTTTCTTTGTATGAAAACTCATTTTTCTTATCCAAATCCACAAAGTGGACCTAAGCACATTCCTCATCAATATCTTTAGGGTTTAACTTGAGAAATATTGTTTTTAGGTATTCACACAATCCATCTATATACTTCATCAAAATATCTTTCTCAATGACATATCTAACCGACTAAACTACCTTTTTCTAGTTTTCACTAGTATAGCGCTATACATTTTGTAATTTAATGTTGCAAAAAATAATTTCATTGAATAACCTAGTATTCCTCATAACTTATGGGATAAAACTAATTTTGAGAAGTTTCTTAAAGTTTTCCCACTTCAAATTGGTAGTAATTTTTTTGACATTCAAGGGATAACTAATACAAGTGCATCCTTGGGCATTCTAAAAATATGGTACCATGTCTCTAAGGAAGTGCAATTCATGGTTTAGTTTGATAGTTGTGTGTGAATACATTTGTGGTTATTTCACAAATATTTCAATATTAAAATAAATATTTCACAAAGCAACGAGTTCTTGAAAGTTTTTAGTTTGTTTCTTTCCAAAATTTCAATTTGATAAAGGATATTATTAATATAATTAAATCACAATTCATTTTGGTCAAATACACCTTTGTACACTATTTTTTTTTCTAGATTGGATTTTTTGTTTACTTAAAAGAATATGCAAATATTAGAATAAACCTTTCACAAAGTAAAGAGCCCTTGATTTTTTTGTTTCTTTCTTTTCAAACTTTTAGACATAGGGACACATTTTCTACAAGCTTTTGCCTTGGTTCTTTTTCCCTTCCTTGCATCTAATAATAAGATTATGCATAAAAGTTTTATGAAATGAAATCCCATCTTTAGAACACACTACATTCATGATTTTAAGGAAAGAAATTTGTCAACAAAATATAAATAATATTTAAAGGACACATCTTGATAATTTTTCAAAACAATTCTTCTTAATATATAGCTAAATTTTATTTTTACCTTTAAATTTAAAAAATAAAAAATCAATGAAAATACATTTATCATATTAATTATTTTAAACAAACTTAGATATTATTTCATCTAATAACATGATAATTAAAATCCATATACCACAATTGTTTGTATTCAACCTTTGCATGAAGCTTTCTTACTCAATGCATCTCAATCATTTTCTATGCCTTCCCTAAAAACTTTCTATCATACTCAATCCATCTCAATCATTTTCTATGCCTTCCCTAAAAACTTAAGCTTTCCTACTCAATGCATCTCAATCATTTTCTATGCCTTCCCTAAAAACTTTCTATCATACTCAATGCATCTCAATCATTTTCTATGCCTTCCCTAAAAACTTTCTATCATATTCAAAATCAAAATCCTGAAATCCTATCCACAACAATCACACATGGTTATTGGAACTAAATTATTTAAAACTAAATCCAATACATCTCAATCATTTTCTATGCCTTCCCTAAAAACTTTCTATCATATTCAAAGTCAAAATCCTGAAATCCTATCCACAACAACCACACAAATTATTTAAATCCTACAGCATGGTATGAACAAACTCCTACTGCATATATAATGAGTCATTTTTATTACATATATTTGGAAATTAGAAGACTTAAAAATTATACAATAAAGTGCATATATAATGAGTCATTTTTATTACATATGTTTGGAAATTAGAAGACTTAAAAATTATACAATAAAGTCCCTGGTACATGTATAATAAACAAACATAAAGAAATCACTGATGGATGTATAATAAACAAACATAAAGAAATCACTGATGGGGCTTATCTTGACTTATCTTGACACTTTAAAGGATGTATGATAAACAAACATAAAGAAATCACTGATGTGGCTTATCTTGACTTATCTTGACACTTTCAAGGAACATAAGACAAGAATATGTCTTCATAAGAACCTAAGAAGTTAGCCCAATGAAATGATATAAGGAAAATCATAACATATAACTACCACACTTCCTATAACAAAACTGACTACAACCCATTTTTTTTTAGACGGCATGGCCATATAAGCTGCTGCAAAACGCAAACTGAACACAAAGGATGCCACTGAAATGCACAAAACTCCCTTGATATAAGGAAAAGCCCATTTTTCTGTAGAAGGCATGGCCATATAAGCTACTGCCAAACGCAAACTGAACGCAAATGACGCCACTGAAATGCACAAAACTACCTTGCTGAACAAGAGAAGCTTATTTATTTATACGACTGGACGGCATAATCGCAAGAGTCACAAGTACTAAGCCAAACAAGAGAAGCTTATTTATACGACTGGACGGCATAATCGCAAGAGTCACAAGTACTAAGCCAAAATGCCTCCCACGAGAAAAACATTTAAAGAAAATGTATGTTTTACCCTTAACGGCAGCCCCTGCTCTTTAAAACTACCCTTCAAAGCAATCAGCACAAAGAATACTAAAGCCATCGTCATTGGACACAAAATGGCGGCTAATTTCTATAGCTTTTCAAGGGCTTTCTTCTTCTCTTCCTCCGATTCACCCACTCTTCTTCAGGGCCTCCGTGGCCACCAGAATTGTCCAGGAATGCCATCTGCAAAATCTCACCCATCAAAATTGTTAATATTTTCATATGTGCCCCGCTAATATAAAAAGAAGAGAATAAGAAAAGAGAATTAATCAACCTCAATCTCGGCTAGGCTAAATCCGCGCTCAGAAGGCTGACTAACAATAATGCCTCGGCCTTACTTGATCAGTGCCTCGGCCTTCCTTGCCCTCTGCATATTCTTCAACGGCGTCTCAGGTCTCAATTTAATGAAAGCATTTTTACCCTGATAGCAGGAAGAAATTCATTTTTTGTTAACATAATCAGAAAACGGTTGTAAATATGCAGGCTTGTCAACAATGGAAGATTAATACTCGGTCGGAGCATCCAATCTGACGAATTCAGGCTATAGAAACCGCAGGCTGTTGGGTAAGTTGAATCCTGGGCATACCTTATTACGAGTTCCTTCCTTTATCTTTCTAAAATCTTTTCTTTTCCAATCCTTCTTGCTGTTTCCCCACTTAAAAAATGCCTCGCCTGTTTTCCTTTTCTCTGCATGAGAATGCTTTCCTGTTCACCTCTCTTTATGCATTGTCTTGTTTTTATGCATTGTCGCCTCTAAAAATGGCGTAATAAAATTAGAACTTCAATCTTTTTTCTAAGTTAACTTCACTTTTTTTAATGTACGGTGCATGGTTACTTTCCATGATGTATGCTTTTAAGATTTTATTTAATTTATACTAATAAATATATATAGCGATTCATATGCCTTTTATAAAACTAGCAATCGCATCTTGGTGTGCAATGGGTACGCCGAGGAGTTGCATGGAAGTTTAATTGCTATGTCTTTAAGTGAATGATGACTGTCTTGTATCCCTATGGTATATGTTATTTTTTTGTTTTCTCAATTGTCATGAATTAATTTGCATAATCTTAATGGATTTCAAGATCCTTGTGTTTTGCCTAGTAGGTACACCACTATCTCCTCTCTCTCTCTCTCTCTCTCTCTCTCTCTCTCTCTCCGTGCAATGGGTATGCCGAAGATTTGTGGAAGTTCAATTTCCATGTCTTTAAGTGAATTAAATCCCCATGGCCCATGTCATTATCGAGAATTGAAAGAGCTTTGTTGTATTTATTAAATGCCATGAACTAAAACTCGTGTCCGTCCATAGTTAACACTTGAATAGTCTCTCTCTCTCTCTCTCTCCATTTCTATCTTCCCTATTGTTTTCATCTCTCTTTCTCTCTTCCTTTCTTTGTTTCCTCTCTCTATCTCTCTATATTTCTTTTTCTCTCTTCCACTTTATCTTTTTATATCACTACCTCTCTATCTCTCTTTTGAAATGGTTTCTTGTGATAGGTTTCATACTAGTACTTTTATAATTGTTGCCCTTGCTATCAGTTATATTTTCTCTGCTAATGGATTCTCCAGTGTAATATTACATGATGGGAAAAGCTCTAGAATTATGGAGGATTTAGTTCTATGAATTGTACTCTTTCAAGATGGACCTAAGGATGACCTAAAATCAAATTAACTTATGGATGCTGGTGTTCTTGTGGATGGAAGTACAAGGATGGATGTCAAGAACCCTTTTGGATATTAGAAAAAGGTTTCTTCTTGCTTATATTAATGGGAAACCACTAAGCTAATTGCTTTTAGAGGTGTAGGATATTTAATCTAGCAAAGTCATCTAAGGACAAAATTTGATTTAATCATACTTTTAGGGGATTTGAGTCTTGGTGGATGGTGTAATAAAGGAACATCCCATCATCCCTACTGGCCGCTCACCTAATTAAACTATGACCTTTTAGTGAACTTTCTTTTTCTTATCTCTAATAACAACAAAATATATGATATAAAGCAACCATATATAAATCTTAAATGACCAATAACATAACAAGTTGAAAGTCTGAGGAAAAAGAAGAAAGAAGGGAAGGGTGCTGCCATGGAGGATGCTCTTGTGAAAATCATGGAATTGCACTATTCTAGAAACTAAGGGTAGTAGTGAAGTTGGGGAGATTACTCTTCCGAGCATTCACCGTTCCAAAAGGATTGCTGGGAAACCACTGGTTAGTTCTCTAGGGGTGGAGGGTTCTGAGGACTTCGAGTTTGTGGAAGAGATAATGGATGAAGAGGGAGAGGAGACTCTTACTGAATCTGTGCATGAAGTCAACGGCACTAGCCACTTTACCTCGATGAATGAAAGCAACTCAAAAAGTCTGGAAGGCATGAATAAGGCTACCGTTGGGAAGAAAGATGTGGGGGAGGTTGCTCATCAAGCCAGTAAGGGGAAATGTACTATGTGTGTCAAACATGCGGAGGATATCCAGAACCTTCAGAAAAGAATGGACTCTATGCAGAACAAATGGAAGGCCATGGCGGAATTCGCGGCTAAAGCTTTACACCGGGTGGCTTCCATCTTCGTCGCGGTGAAGGATTTGGATGACAAGGTTAAACAAGTGGGCATTGACAGCTTAGGTGACTACAAGGAGATGGTGGAGTTCCTGGCCAAGTTTGGGGCGACTGATAGCCCTTAGTTTCTTGTTTCTCCTATTTTCTGTTTTCTCCGTCGTTTCGTAGGGTTTTGTTTTGTTGTTTTGTTCTACTATTTCTGTGCTATCTATCTGCTGTTTTTGGCATGTTAAAGGCCTGATGCCCCTGGGGCTATTTTGTTAAAGGGCTCTGGACCCTACTTTCCAGCTGAACTTATCAAAAACAAGTTGAAAGTCATATATTTGTCACAACCCTCTAATGATAATTTAGTACATACAATTATATAATAATTTAAATTAGGAATAAAATTTATATTTTTTAATAATGTGTGTTTATTAAAAATAATATTTAAAATCATGTCATTGCAACTTTGTATTATGATATTATAATTTGATTATTATTATTTAATCCTAATTTTCAAAATTGTCTTTGTAATGAGTTTATGAATATTTTAAGAGCCTAAACATTGTAAGTATTTGTGCATTCAATGGTGTGTATCAAACACCTTCAAGAAGTTTTGTGAGATAAATTGTGAAAAGTCATCCCTAAACCTCCTTAGATCAACTTAATATAGTAAAATATATAATTATAATTTATTAATGTCATATTTAAATTGTCATGTATTAAGAATAAGCAAATAATTGTAACTAACTCATTTATAATGTTTTAAAGTGATTATTAGAGTTTATCAACTTTTTCAATTGTGGGGGTGTTCCCATCCTATGAAACAATGCTTTATTTGTCCTTAAAAAATTTAAATTGAAGAACAAGTCAAATCTACATGAAATCATCTAAGACACTTGAATGGTATTTTAGCTATAAGTGTCTTGTAAAAAAGTTGATTTAAAAAGAAATTTGTATTCTTTAAAGATGCATGAAGGAGACATTGTAACCAAACATTTAAATGATTTTCGTCTAGTAGTGAGACAATTGCCTTCCATAGATGTAAAAATGGAAGAAGAGGAAAAATGTATCACTTTGATTTGTTGATTAAAGGATACCATCTTTCTATTTGGAACACTATATATCTAAAGGGGATCAATATCCTTTCTTTGTTCACTACAATTGGAGGTGTAGAAGTTGCTTTGCATTGTTTGGGTATACCACTCGATTATGTTGTATCTACAAAAAATTATAAATAAAACAATCTTATCCTCAAAATTTGGGTAGAAAAAACACATCAAAAGGGTAAATTGATTGAGGTTGAAAATGTGGATAATTTGACAAATGAAAGACTTGATGAAATTATTAATTCAATTGGAGGTTTTAATGTGATAATAGGGGGAAACCCCTACAATAGTCTAACAAGAAAGAACAAGAACATAAGGGATGGATGAAATGTATTCAAGTGTAAATTAATAGAATAATGAAACCTTCATTTTGTACTAATCTAGAATTCAATATATTATAAATTCCTTATTTTTCATAGTCAAGTTCATGCCCAAATTGAAGAGGCTACCAAAAACAAGTAATGGAAATTATGGACATTATTATTATTTTGATTTTGTGTAGCAATTTTTTTTGCACAATTAATGGATGTTACCAATTATAGGCTCGTATGGACTTTATTTCCATTATATGGAAGAAATTTGTTTGCACAATTAGCATGGGACTAATTGTAGGCTTGGATGTTGTTAATTACAATTATCCTAGGGTTATTAGTTTGATTAGTCATGCTAACCATGGTTTTCTTTTGTAAGAATTGAATGAAAGTCTAGAGGATTGCAAGAAATCAAATTTCATAAAAGAAAACTCTTAGATTTAGAAAATGATTACTATGAAACTTATCACAAGATAGCATTTCAGAAGATAAAGCTTAAGGAGAGTGTGTATTCCAAATGTTTGTCTATAGGAAATAAAGATATAAATTTTCATTTACCATAGCATGTTAAAGAATTTGGTTGGATTTGGAGTTCTAGATCACTAGTGGAAGTATAAAGAGTTTGATCAAGGCCCACCATACTTCTACTTTGAATATGTGTATAGTTGCCATTTAGGGTAGTTAAAATGTATGGATTGAAAGTACTTTTCAGTTCCAAGTAGAAAACATGGGTACATCATAACCTTCGTACAAATAATTATTTTAAGATTTACTATTAGATGTGGATACTTTCTAATTAATTTTGAAAAGAAATTTGTATTCTTTAATATTTTCATCTAGTAGTGAGTCAATGTCATGTCCCTATAATGATTTATAATTGAATCGTTTATTTAAATAATAAGTTATCTTTATATAAATTAAATATATAATATATTTATTTAAAATATATTATTAATATGTATAATATGGTTGCCAATGCCTGCCGCAATCTTAGTCTCCCCTGCAGGTGTGATGTGGACTCTCATAGGTTTCTGAATTTTCGTTGGGATGATGGATCTCTCCTACATAAAATTAAAGCTAAAGATATATATATAAGGTGCTTAATAAAGACAACTCTGTTATTTCTCACCTTAATACCACTTGGTATATGAACTTGAACTCTCTTGAATGGCAAAAAATTCTTGACAGATTTTGGAAATTGCATATTCCCCCCAAAATCTTACATTTTAAATGGCAGCTTCTTCTTGATAGACTTCCTGTTAAAAATCATGTTGGTGATACTGAATTTTGTACTATTTGCAGGGTTCCTGAAAATTTAAGGCATATATTTTTTACTTGTCAATTTGCTAGGATTATATGGATGTTTTTTGGAATCTCTATAGCTGATCATGTTCCTGTTTTAGATACCATTCTTGGCAACATATCTGGTCTTAAAAAGGATGCTAATTTTTTCTGGAACATTCTCTCCTCTCATATTCTTTGGTTTATTTAGAAATGTAGAAATGAGGACAAATTTCAAGATGTTGGTAGATCCCTTACTTTGTTTCATTTGAAACTCATACGTTTTAAGATTGTCTCGCAGATTTGCTGCATTATGAAGCTCGAGATGGACAAGCTGAAAAGATTCCTCCTTGATGGGCTCGCTACGATGTTCATTTATGAGATGAAGCATGGGCTGGAATTGGCCAGCATTATTGATAACCAGATTGCTTTTGGAAAAGCTCTTAAGGAGCTGCTCAAGGAAATACGTGAGAACAAAGGCCCCTTTTCTGATAGACTTGACTTCCTTGCTCAACTTCTCGAGCGGAAGAAAGTCATGTGGATGGAAGGAGAGCTAGGATGGACAGCTTGGTTCGATGATCATGATGATGTTCTGGAATAGCTTATTTGTCTCCTCTTTTTGTAATCTCGTTAGAACTGCTATTTAATGTGTTAGTTGGCTGATTTTGGCTGATAGTTGGACTTCGAACTTGGTGGTTGAGGCTCTCCTCCCCCCTCTCTTTTGATACTGTACCTTTTTTGTTCTCTCGATTATTTAATTTTAAAAAAAAATATTATTAATATGTATTATTTAATAAATAATATTATTAATTTAGTATAATATAAATATTATAAAATATATGAAATATATATATATTTAATTAACTAGATATATTATAAATATAAATATTTTTAATATAATATTTATGTGAATAATTAATAAGATTTATTATTATATATAAAAATAAATATTACGAAGAGTCTTACCCATTAAAGCTATTACCCATTAAAGTTAGAATGTAAAGTAATTTAGAAAGTAAAGTAATTTGGGATAAGGCAAAGTAATACGGTTAAACAAAAGGTCAAATTCAAAATAAAATCATATAAAGATAAAAGTCTAGTAAGACAAAAACATTATCCCACCATATTATATGCTTGTGAATAAAATAAGATAAAAGAGCTCCCATACTTAATAACAAATGTATTTATTTAAATTTTATACTAGGCCGAAGGAGGATATTTGTAAGTGCAGCAATTACAAATGTATTTATTTAAATTTTATACCATATATATTATATAAATAATGTACTTTAAAAAGATTAAGGGGAGGCCGAAGGAGGATATTTGTAAGTGCAACAATTAAGTTGGTTGATACTAGCGATCACTTAAATAAATAATATATTATAAATATATCTAATAATATAAATACAAATATTATTATTATTATCTTATATTGTAATATAAATATAAACCATATATAATTTATTATGATATAAATGATATAAAATAAATAATATATCATTTATTATAATGATATAATATAAATATAAATAGTATAAATAAACATTTTTAACCTATCCTCTTATGATAAGGGAGTTACATATGGTTAGAACTAGTTTTACCACAAAAGGGAATTAATATAAAGTAATAATAATCATAAGAGGGTAAGTATGTCTTTTACCACCAAGCATAATAAGAGGTGTGCCTCTTCGAACATATCCCTTGAAAGGGAAATAAATAAAAGTTGTGAGATAGAAGGAAAACATCATCGGAAGAAAATATAAAAAGAGTATCGGATAAATACATATATTTAGATCTGCATTATATATATATATATATATATATATATATATATATATATATATATATATATATATATATATATATATATATATATATATATATATTCCTGAGTCACAAGTAGGAAAGATGTCATAAATTAATATATAGAGATATGTACATTAGGAGTAAAAGGGAGTGAAATATATATTATAAAATATATAAATGACAATAGCAAAACAATAAAAATTATATTACGGTAGCATAGGTAGAGCAGGCAAGTAAGTATTTATATTTAATTTGTTCAATTTATAATTGGTAAAAATAAATGGTAAGATTATTATATATAAAAGAATAAATATATATATGTATGCGATCCCTATATCAAAATAGAACTATACTATGTGAACAAATAGTTGATTGAAAGTACATCCTTAAATAAAGAAACATGATTGAGACATATATGAACATATATATACATTATGAAAAGAAAAACATAACCATCCCATCACTTCCATTTCCTATAACTATAGGAGAGGCGATTTTGTTAGGGAAAGGCGGGGTAATTCCATCACGATGGATTGGAGAGGGTTTAACGCGCCCTAGACAAAGATGCTAGGGAGAGGCAGAGTAATTCCATTCCCAATCGCATTGGAGAGGGTTCAACGCACCCTAGACATATAATTTCCCCATCCATGGTTAAGGAATAGAAGGAAGATGATATGGGAAGATGAACTTAGATTATTACTTCTATATTTCTCTATTACTTCATCCTTAAAGGAATGTTAGGTATTGTGGGGAGAGGCAGAGTAATTCCATCCGTATTAAGGCGCGTAGGTTGGGACATAGTTTCTCGTAGGCTGGGTCAAGAGATGGTTTCAGCACGCCCTATACATGTAAAGCCTAGTTCTATGAGGAAGAGTAATAAGGAAAATATGCATGATTGAATTATGGAATGTATTATAGAATAGTTATCAATAGCAAGTAACAATTAGGAAATAAATAATCATTTAACAAGGAATGATGTGAATACATTATCATTGATCTTATTTGATTTTATCATTGAAAATTATTAATCTATAATATTTCTAATGTCTCCTTGAGAATCACTTTGAATGTAGATAGGTTTAAGTGTTTCCACTAGAAAGGGGACATTATAGTCAAGTGGCTTGCATAGATGTAAAAATGGAAGAAGAGGAAAAATACATATCAATTTGAATTGTTCATTATAGGATACCATCTTTATATTTTGAAGCCTATCTATGTAAAGGGGATCAATATCCTTTCTTTGTTCTCTAGAATTGGGGGCACAGAAGTTGCTTTGCATCATCTAGGTATGCCACTCAATTATGTTGTATCTGCAAAATAATGTGAAGAAAATTACAGACATTATTATTATTTTGATTCTATGTAGCAAATTTGTTTGCCCAATCAACATGGCAATAATTGCAAGTATGGATGTTACCAATTGTAGACTTATATGAACATTACTTTGATTATATGGAGTAAATTTATTTGTGCAATCAACATGGAACTAATTTTAGGCTTGGATGTTACCAGTTGCAATCCTAGGCTTATTAGTTTGAATAATCATGCTAACCATGGTCTCTCTCTCTCTCTCTCTCTCTCTCTCTCTCTCTCTCTTCCTTTTTTTCTCCTCTCTGTGTCTCTCTATCTCTCTCGATCTCTCTTACCATCTCTCTTTATTTCATAACATTGTTTTCTAAAAATGAGAACCGAAAGCATATGTTGAAACCATTAACCAATGGCTAAAAATAGTATGTAGATTGAATACAATAGTGATATAATAGATAATTTGATACATGGCTAGTATATGCCATTGATTCATTGAGAATTGGTTGCCAAGGTGGCATCTCAATGCCCATAGTTTCTTGTTTGGTATGAATGAGTTGGGTTTGCAAGTTTCACACTTGTTGAACGAAGTTTTGATGTGCTTGGAACTATTGCTTCATAATAACTAAGAGATAGGCAAGTTGAAGAGATGATTTAGAGTATAAATATTGCATTTTAATTTCATGAGGAGAACAAAGAGGTGGAGAATGTTGCCAAACAACAAAGGTGCATAGAGACGGGTAGAGATATAGAGAGATAAAGAGGCATATATGCATGCATGATGTCGACATATTTAATCTCCTCCATTTCACGCTTTCCCTTGACAAAAGTGTATATTCTTTTCCTAAGTATAATAAACAATCATTCACTATACCACTAATTACTTCTTTTCTACGTGCTATCATAGTGTACCCATTGCACACTAAGGAGAGAATTAGATAGAGATGGATATATAGAGATGGTAAGAGAGGTACATAAAGAAAGAAAGATAGATGGAGAGAGGAGACAAAGATAGAGAGCTAGAGAAAGAGAGATAGAGAGGTATAGATATATAGAGATAAAGTGGAAGAGAGAAAGAGAGATGGTGAGAGAGAGAGAGGAGATAGATAAAGGGAGAAAGAGAGATAGAGGAACAAAGCAGGGAAGATATTATTTTGATTAGTCATGCTAACCATGGTTTCTATCTCTCTCTCTCTCTCTTCCTTTATTTGTCTCCTCTCTCTATCTCTCTATCTTTCTCAATCTCTCTTTATTTCTCTCTTTGTCTATCCATATAGAGATACAGAAACCAAAATGTAGTCAATTCATTAATAAGGATGTTAATGTAGGTCAACACTTAGGTATGGTGGCGGGCGCTGCCACAATAATGGGTTACACTTTCTGTGACATCTTAATTTTTGCTAAAATCACATATCTTTAGAAAATATAATTATTTAAGCCTTGAAAGGTTCCATTTAAAAGATTTTAATTGAAGAGGGTTTGATCAAACCCCCTTGGATAGAACCCCGCTAGTTTTAAACCATACCTATAATGGAGTCTCCTCTACACCTATCAAAATGTTGATAAAAAACCAATTTTGATTTATCTTTTGAGGGACCAAATGAATTCATTTAAAATTTATGCTTTGTAAATATGTAGTCCTTATTATAAGCTTCCCAAAAAATATAATTTTAAATATATTTAATTTGATTATTATATTTATTTTTTTATTTCTTGTGAATGTATGTTTTTCACCGAACATTAAGTTCTCTATTCTACACACATGTAAAATTAGTAAATTACTGAAACAAAATTCTAAAAAATATCTATGCACTAGGTATTGATGTCCTTGTTTCAACAAAAAAAAAAAAAGAATTTCAATACATACATAAAAAGTTATGTTTTATGGAATACGCCTATGTCTAAATTATAATTGGTTTGACTTCAAAAATTAATTAAAAAATATATATTCAACAAAATATTATGAAACAAAATGCATACACTATATATCAGTGTTACCAATCTAAATTAAAAAGAATCAGAATTTTATCCTTTGTAGAAAAAAAGTTATGTGCTACGAAATACACATCACTTAAAAAAATGTTGTTTACTATTAAAAACTAGTTATCAAAGGAGATGCAATTTTTTTTACAATTTAACTCCAAATTATTTAAAAAAAATATATTTAGAATCTACAAACAAAATTTCACAAGTCACTAGTTCGCATCATCTTCAAATTTCTAGTGGTTTAGCAGCTATAGGTGTCAGAACGTGAAGATTTAGTTCAAAATATTGATTTCAATGTCAAGTTTGGCCAAAAAGTGTAACCCATTATTATGGGATGACCCTGGCTATACCTTTGATAAATCTTGAACCCAATGCTAATAGTGTTAATCAAATATTGAATTATTTGTAATCAACATGCATGTCCTTGTCTTAATTTTTTAGAGGCATATTTGCACTATCCTTCAATTCTCTTATTCTTCTCAAGATAGAAGACATCTGAGGGATCAAAGCATAAAACAAAGCCCTTGATGTTTAATGTGGAGATGTACATTTGCATTTTTCAAAGGAAAGTTTGCATTAGCACTTGAAAGAGATGGAATTGAGAATGGCACTATTATCCAATAATATCACTTTTCTCAATTATTTCTTTGTCGAGTGTAATTTCCTTTTAGTATAAAGTAGATTGATAGGATTTATTGAGAGCCATTTTGAATTGAATTTTATTATTTATAAATATTAGTAGTATCAATTATGACATAAATTAACCAAATTTGAGGATAATTATTCTTTTTTCACTATGGCTTCTTAGTACTTATGTGTTTCTTTTGTTCAATTTTTTGTTACTGTTATTCGTCTATACCTATCTTTCGGTTTACTTGAAGTCATTTTGCATTCTCAACAAGATTATAAGTCTAAGAGGAGGGCATTTGTACATTTCCTTTGGATTCGTATGTTTTGGAGTAGATTCTTAGTGCCATGTTTGTTAAAGAGTGAAAAGCATTGATGAAACTTTAACTATATAGTGAAATCATTATTCTTCTCTAAATGGTTCCATTTTGAAGTGTTAGAAAGATGGAGAACACATTGCATTATATGGTTGACCATGCTTGATTTTTAGTGTATTTGTCCAATTGCTTCCATTATTTGAGAGTGTCTTAAGCTATAATTGATAGCCTCTAAGTAATTTTAGCGTGTAGGAAAAACATTTATGCAAACAATATTGACTCATTTTTATTCTAAATGATCTTCAATGCATCTAATTAGTGGGAAAAGGAAACATACATTAATGGATGAAATACATGCAACAAGGAAGAGAGAAATGTCAATCTTCATAGAATATTGCAAGGCATTCTGTTGACTTAATTTTTCCAAAGCATATTTGTTGTTACGCTATGTTCTAGTCCATTAGTGTCTTGATAGATATGTATTAGATGAATTATTATCTATTCAGGATATACATAGTTTGCACAAATCACAAATTATTGATATCAAAGAAAATCTTAAGCAAGTAGTTGTCATGAAAATAGCTCCAAGTTATTCTTTTGAGGAGAAGATGCCTAATTTTTTTTTACAGATGTCACATTTTATTTTTTCTTGTTTTGTCATTCTTTAAATTCATTCATCACATAGTACATGTAGAAGAACAAAAAAGTTATATATGGGTACCACATTTAAGAGGCTCAAAATGGCAAGAAAAGGGCCAATACATTTGCTCTTGAACCTAGTTGCAAAGAGCCAACATATTTTTTGAACCCCTTATCTCTACTCATAATAAGTTCAACTAAGTTGATCGCATAAGAGTCAAGCTCCCTTAATTATAATCAAATTGGTCACACATAATAGTAGAGTTAAAACTTCCGTTACAAAGTAATAAAATTATAAAATTCTATAGCCAATTGTTGCAATATTCGTAATCTAATTATTGATGAATTTTTTTTGTAAAAATAAAATGGACTAGAAAGCCAGTCAACCATGAGTGGGATTATTTGAGTTTGTGTGTTCAGACACTAATTTTTTTTATTTCAATCACCCATGACTCATTGCTCTATGTGACATTAATAATGCATCTTTTATGTTTGCTCAGTTATCTTGCATCATTGCTAGGTATTTGTCCATTGCTTTGATTACTATTTTATTGATACTATATGATGGATTCCTTTGACACATATGTAAGCTTGAGTTGCAATAAATATGTTACATTGAAAATTGCATTATGTAAGTTTGAGTTGCAACAAATATGTTACATTGAAAATTGCATTAACTATAGTTTGTTTGAGCATTCTATCAATGGTTGTGTATAGGTAATCATTAACACTTTCATGTGAAGGAATGGCATATTTATATTATGTATATTTATTATTTAATTAGATCTATCTTATATATAAAATCTATATTTAATTATATTTATTATTATATTTTATATAATGTAAATGATTTTGTTGATACAATATTATAGTATAAAATTGTATATTTATATTAAACATATTATATATGTGATATTTATATTATATATGTAATATTTATGTTATATATAATCTTTTATTTAATTATAAATATAAGTATAATATAATTTTTTTATATAAAATTAATATATAATAAAATGACAAATATTTTTGGAATATTAAATATATAAATATATGATGTTACAATATATTATTATTAAAAAAAAAAATAGAGTATATGTATTATTATAATAGATATTATATATTTTATATAAAATAAATATAATTAAATATTTAATATAAATATATGATTTACAATATAATATTATTTTAAACATAATATTAAATATACTATATAACAACAAACATAATTATATTATATATTATATATAAAACAAATATAATTAAGTTATAAATAAATATAAATAATAAAAATATAATATGTTTAATTTAAATATACAATGTTATACTATATAAAATATATGATATATAATATTATTTTATAAGATTGTATAAAAAGGAATCACAAAGAAAATATATAAGATATATCATTTTCTAATATATTATGTATCTCTCTAAATCTCTCTCTCCCTTCTCTTCTTTTTTCTCTCTTTTTTTTTAATAAATTGTTAATAAATATATTTATTAATACAATGTAAGAATTTACTATTTATTAATTCTTTAAAATGTAATTACTTATATTTAATCTAAATACCCATAACAATTTAAATATATTATATAATTATATTAAATATTGTAAATAAATAATATATAACTAAAATCTTATATTATATAAAATTAAAATATTAATAACTTGAAAAAAATACATAAAACTTTTATATATAATCCAACTATTCATGTATAAAATTAAAATATGATTTGTATTTAAAATTTTTAAAATTTATGAATCAAATATTTTTATACAATGTGTTCACATTTGAATTTTTAAATCCATAATTTCATGAAATATGGCTATTAAAAATGAGGATCCTCTAAATATTATTTAAATTATATTTAAATGTAAAATTTGGGAGAATCTCGACACTTAAATTGTGTTTCTAAATTATATTGTTCATTCAAAATAAAAATATATGTTTGCTTTTACAAATTGGTAATTATGAATATATTAGAAATCAGTGAGTTTTCAAAAAAATAAAAAATAAAAAAAATTCAAAGACAAACAATATATTTTTAATCGTATTAAAGAACGCTCATTTTCTAAGCTAGAAAATATTCATTAAAGAAAAAAGAAGCAAAAGGCGCTGTGGGCAATAAAAGCACCAAATACACATATATGGCCTTCGCCATATAATCAATTACAGATGTGTAGAGGTACATGGTTCTCTCCCTCAATGCATGCTTTTAAGATTTTATTTAATGTATACTTATAACCGCGTCTCTTTTGTGAGAGAAGGTTTTTAATTATTATAAATTATTATTCTTAAAAATAAATTTTATTTTATTTTAGAATTATGATATTTAAATTTTAATTATTATAAATAATTATTTAAAAAATTTGCATTTTATTTATAATATGTCCTCATAATTTATAATACAATTTATTGAGAATTGTTTGATAGGTTCCACAAGTACATAATCAAACACTAGGTGAATGTTTTAAGGAGTTCCCAATAAAATCAATGAGAAGGAATATCTTTATTTTTAGCTGTGGAATAAATTTATTTTAATCAAATTAGTTGATAATAGCCCTAATTAGTTAGAGAATATATAATTATATAATATATAAATAAACTTTTTTTGTTAATTATAAAATAATAGTAATAAATTATTGACTAATTACTATTACTATAAATTAGATCAAAACGATTCTAAAGGATAGTAATACTTAATTTAAGATAATATTTTTGATTTAATTAATATAATAAAATCAGCCCCAAGCTCTCTAAAGACTCAACCACTTAATCTACTTCTGTAAAGTACAAATTGGTTAAGGAAACTGACATAAAAAGAAAGAATAATATAGGGATAATTGTTGAATGGTTAGGCTCAAATATAATTAAATTATAAATAAATGTTTAATTTAAATTTAGGTTATGAAAATATAATATTATTTTCAAAATATATTAAATAATTTCTATTTTATAAAATATACCATATAACGATAAATATGATTATATTAGATATTATATATACAATAAATATAATTAAGTTATAAAGAATATTAACTATATGATATGTTTAATTTAAATATACAATTTTGTAATATTATATTATGCTTATAAATATATAACTAAATATATTTTATATAGTATATAATATTATTTTTAACTTTTTTTTTAATTGGGATATTTTTTGCATCTCGGATAAGTATTTTCACACGTGGGTTTAAATTATCTATGATGATTTGTAGTAGTATGACTCCAAAGGTGAAAGAAAGAAGTTGGAAAAGACAAAACCTACAAGGGTCAAATTTGTATTTTCTAGAAAAAACAACCATGATGAATCCACTTGGGACCTAGGTGCTTCTTCTGTCCCCAACCTCTTTATTCTTAGGTAGGTCCAAATCCTATCAATATCCCTTCTTCCTCTTCTACTGAGAAGTTACTTGTAGAGCATAAAGGCTCATTTCAGTCACTTAGGGGCATTCCAAGAACTCCTATTCCATCTTCTCCTCACAACACTCCAACACAAAATTTCCCTTCTCATAGTACACCTCCAACTTTGGATTCTTCTTGAGGCTCTCCCAAACCACCATCCCCATCTCGTCCCAAGAAGATTCCCTTTCGTCCAACCAACTCACCTACTCCAATCTCATAGCTCTTCAAATGCATCCAAATCTCATCCATACATGGCCTTCAAAAGGTCCAACAAGGTAAAATAGATATTGCAACACAAGGAGAGTCTTCCACCTAAGATACTCAAATATGGTTTGATCGCACATTATAAAAGAGGAAGAGAGTTACAAAACTAGTGGTTGAAGATTTCTCATAGCTAGCATCAAGGATAATTAGACCTCTACCTCCAAAGAAAGATCGAATCACAATAGATGCAAATATTTAATTATCAAGTGGCAATGGTATCCTTGGGAAAGCATATAAGGGAAGGCATCAAAGAAATAGCCAAGTCCCTTGTTGACCGCTTGATATAGAAAATGGATTAAGATGTAAATGTTTGATTATCACGTGGCATAAAACAAAGGAAGAGATGAAAATCTTTATTATCAGGTGGTAAATCTTTAAAATAGAGGAAGAGAAGGCATAAAATAGAGGAAGAGATGCAAATCTTTAATTATTAGGTGGTAAATATTTAAAATAGAGGAAAAGAAGGCATAAAATAGAGGAAGAGATGCAAATATTTAATTATTAGGTGGTAATGGTATCCTTGGGAAAACATATAAGGGAAGGCATCCAAGAAATAGTCAAGTCCTTTGTTGACCTCTTGATATAGAAAATAGATAAAGATAAAGCAACAAAAGAGGAACTAATGGAGAGAGTTACATATTTAACCAATTATATCTAATATTTGGTGGGGCCAATTGGATTTCCTATTGACACACATACTCTATTTATCAAAGTTGTAGTTAAAGATGTACCTTCAATAGTGAGCTGGCTAATATTGTTAGAGCAACAAAGGCATCATGGATGAATAAATTATTTCACTTGGATTCAAACTCAATGGGGACATATTATGTTTATTTCATAAAATCCAAGATGAACTTAATTATATTAGAAATATAGAAGATAAATTCTATGCAAAATTGGAAGTTTTAGAATAAAATTATCCATAGGTTGTAGAAATGGCCAAGTTAGACTTCCAAGTCCTTGTTGTAGAAGGAATTCTTGATGGTATGGAGCCTCACCTGCACAAAAATGGAAAGAGCTGTATAAATATAGGATAAAAATGTTGAAAGGAGGAAAGGATAAATTCAAAGGAGTGCATGAATTGACACAAAATATTATTTATGATATGTGAGAGGTTATGGAAGAAATCACATTTCAATTTTACAATGAACAAAAGGATGTGAACTCCATGGATGATTTGAAGAAACAATTTAAAGAAGGTTAAATGATGAATAACCCAATTATTTAGAATTTGATGTTTCATCTATTAGACACCTCATGAGGATAACATCATTGTCTGACGATTTCAAGAAGTAATGGGATGAATATTGAGAAAGTGCCTTTGAAATTGCTCAACATTTTCATTACAATGGATGTTAGATTTGTGTAGTGTGATGGCCCTGATAAGGAATTGGTTCGTGTAGTATTAGATAAATTCAATGCATACTTATAAAAGGACCAATAATTAAAGAAGGATGCTTAGGATGGTGAAGAGAACTTGCAAAAGGAAAGATGATTCCATATGCAAGTAAATTTATAGCTCAATAGTAATGAAATATTACAATTTCAAAAGTATAAGTCATGTGACTTTTGTATTATTTTATACATATGTCTTGTATGGTGCATTGGAGGGAAAAAAATTATATTCCCTATCAATGAAACCTATATATACATAAAGATATAACATTTTAAAAGGTTGCAAACTAAAAGAATTGCTTAATACAATATGATTTAGCTTCTTTTAGAGTTCTTTCAAAAACATTAATGTAACCGGTTTGAGAAGGTTTCAAAGTTTCAATTTTTAACGGATGTGAATCTCCATTGCCTAGCTTGGGTGATCAATAGTGGACATTACCATAATACAATGCAAGATGATAAGATTTATGAGTGTTGTTAGATTTGAAAGTTATGTGAATTTAAAACTTTCATGTTCATTTTTCTTTAAAACTTCAAGCTTGTATCTTTGACAGGCATAGTCACATCTTCAATAGCCAATCAGCTTACTGATAAAAGACTACAAAATGTAAGTGTAAAAACTACTTTAGTAGGTCAGTTTAAGTACATGTACAAAAGAGCCATCGATAGCTACTTTTAGATGTATAGAAAAGTCACATAGACAATGCAAGAAAAGTGGCAGAATCTTGAAAATAGTATAGACAAGAACTTTGTCTGATTGACTTGAATATGATGTGTGAAAGGAATTACATGTCTATTCATTTTTAACTTCTATCATTTATTATTTTCTCACCCACTCCTTATTGCCTTATGTTTCCCTACTCTTATAAACTTGAGAGAAATACAAGATTGTATATTTATATTTCTGTTTGTGAGAGGGCGCTTATAGTCAATGTATTCGTTATTTATGTGTGGGACTCACCAACTGGCTTACATAGATGTAAAAATGGAAGAAGAGGAAAAATGTATCACTTTGATTTGTTCATTATAGGATACCATCTTTTTGTTTTGAAGCCTATTTATCTAAATGGGATCAATGTCCTTTCTTTGTTCTCTAGAACGAGGGTTGTAGAAGTTTCTTTGCATCGTTTGGGTATACCACTCAATTATGTTGTATCTGCAAAAAAATTGTAAACAAAACATGCTTATCCTTAAAAGTTGGGTGGAAAAACACATCAAAAGGGTAAATTGATTGAGGTAAAAGATGTGTAGAATTTGACAAAATTAAAGACTTGATAAAATGATTAATTCAATTAGAGGTTTTGATCTTATAATAGGTGGAAGCCCCTTTATTAATCTAACAAGAAACAAAAAGAACACAAGGGATGGGCTAGGGGGAAGAATTTCTTTATTTTCTATGAATTTCCATAGATTGAGAATTATGTAAGGCATGCAATGCATTCAAGTGTAACTTGAAAAAACAATGAAACCTTAATTTTTTACTAATCTAGATTTTGATAGATTATAAATTCCTTATTTTTCATAGCTAAGTTCCTGCCCAAACTGAAGAGGCTACCAAAAACAAGTATTGAAAATTATGGACATTATTATTATTTTGATTCTATGAAAAAGAGATAGAACAAAGAGATTTACATAGATAAAGATAGAGAGGTTTATAAAAAGAGAGATAGAGAGGGAGAGAAATAAAGTGAGAAAGAGACATATATAAAGATAGAGAGATAGAGATCGAGAGAAATAGAGAGATCAAGAGAGAGTGAGAGAGAGATGTTAGACACACAAGTATATTGAGAGGGGGGGGTGAATCAGTATATAATCAAATTTCACTTTCAACAAATTCAACTTTTCTAGAGTAGATTAAACCTTAAGCATTACAACATTAACATGAACATGAAAGATTAAATCAATGCACATCAACACATAACACTAGATATATGTGGAAAATCCTAGAAGGGAAAAACCATGGTGAGCATTAACTCACAATATATGAAGCTCAAATAGTAACTTTGTTTTAGGGGCTATAACCCAAGGAAGCTGCTATTCCCTAAGTAACTTTGGTTTAGGTTTACACCCAAGGAAGCTTCTACTCCCTGATAACTTTGTTTTAGGGTCACTCCCAAGGAAGCTTCTACTCACTGAAAAATAATACAAAAGACTACATTATACCAGTCTTTTCTTGCTGTCTAAAAAGTATCATTGAAGCTCACACCTTTAATGATTGCACTTCTCTCTCCACACACTTTCTTTTGGAGATCTGATCAATCATACACACTCTACACTTGATCAGTATTGCAAATATGTCTTCAAGATGAATTCAGATAGTATCAACAACATTTGCTCTTTCTCCCACACTCGCACATCAATAATGCATTTATTCTAGACTTTTATCTACTTGCAAACATTTTTCATCATCTTGCAATCATACCTTCCTAACTCAATTTGATTCACTATTTATATATGATATTACATTGATTACATTGCTTGTTGGCCAGATACAACATGAAAAATACATTTACAAGTTGGCTAGACAACACATGCTATGAAACGTGTAGAAGACGGGTCCTAATTGAAACACACCAGTAGAAGATCTAGGCCTTGCGGACCTTAGCACTTGTTTAACCAAGTCCAAAACATCCTTTACTTCTTCAAACACCAAGGAATTACATCCGTACACTCCACTCATTTGGAAATAGGACAAGTTTAAGGAAAACTCATGAAGACTTGAAGAATAACGACCACATCAATTTGAAAACCTTGTGCAGTATAGGAAATGTGTATGAAATTTTTTGGATAAATGAAAAGGATAAAACAATAAAATGCATTACCTAATCCAAATCTTCAATACCTCATAGATGCATACATGATTGATAGATTAACTGATATGTTGGTTGCTCAATTCAGAAACATAACATTGAGATGGAAGATGATAGATGGAAAGATGATGGATGGAAAATGAAAGATTGTAGAGAAATTTTGGTAGCATGAGGATGCATGAAAGGTGGATTCATAAAATGGCTTGTGATGGCTCTATTTATAGGAAAGGCTTGATTCAAATGGATGGTTAGGATTGAAAGGCTAAATGGACGATGTGGACAGCTAGGATTGATTAGTTATTCCCACTCTTCAAGGGAGTTGTAGTCATGTGATAAGTGTATGAAGGAGGATAAGGCTCATGTGTGACCGTGTACACAAAAACTAGTACATGTGTGATTGTGTATACAAAAACATTTATTAAATGAAAGTTGTACTACCACACATGATTCAATGGAGAGGTGGACAAGTGTTGGAATGTGATGAGAGGTGAGGACCTAATTCAAATATTTTATTTGAATTAGTTGGGAAATTAATTAAATGAATGGGATTTATTTAATTAATTGGAAAGTGGATTAAGGATGGGATTAAGATGAGATTTTAATTAAATAAATTTTATTTATTTAATTAATTGGAAGGTGGGATTATGATGGGAAATTAATTAGCTAATGGGATAAGTTGAATTAGGAGTGGGATTAGGACAAAATGCTACATGATGTCTTAATAATGTTTTTGACTAGGTGTTGTAAGACATGGAAAAATTTGGGGACAAATTTGGGTGTCTACATTTTGCCCCTCTTTGAGATGATGTTCGAGATGATAAGATTTGTGTCAAGTAACATCATTTCAAAGAAGTTAAGGTATGGATAGATGAAAAGGATAGGAATGAGAAGATGATGATGGAAAAAATAAGATGACAATGAAAAGAATAGGATGAGGATGATGAAAATAGGATGAGGATGGAAAGATAGGATGATGATAGGAAAAAAAAGAATGATAATGATGATGGAATGATACGATGAGGATGATGATGGAAAGAATAGGATGAGGATGCCCCCTCAAGAGGATAGGTGGGTTGGACAAACACGAGTAGGCTCTTGAAATGAAATGGATTAGTTAAGGAAGAAAGATAAGGGAATGGATAGAAGAAATGAAGGATACATTATGCTGCAATGAAAGTAACCATATGTTTGATATAGCACTAGACGTTATGCACCAAGGTATAAGGACTAGGGTGATGATGTGTCTTGTGCCTCAGCATAATACAACCTTGTCTAACATATGAGGAAGTAAACTTAGAGCATTGAAGTCCTAGTGCACAAAAGGTATGATGTGACCTTAGATGCAAAGGATAATGCAAAAAGCTATTCCAACATACACAAGATATGAATATTAGCTGGAATGATATTGATGTGATATAAATGCAAGATAAAAAGATAACACACACAAGAAAGCAAGCAAACATGCACAAATGATTCAAAAACAAACAAGGTATTGCCCCTATCAAGCTATAAACCAATGATTAATTGATTGATTGATAGTGATAATAGTGTTGTCATGGTGGGAAATGATATATCCCTAGATCAACACAAGGATGTGGGAACGATATATCCCGTTGATTATGATGATGATTGATTTGGTTTATGACAAGATTAGGATCAAGACTGTTGATTGTGATTAGATTGATTGACTTGATTGATTGACTTGATTGGTTTGGATTAAGGATGACTTGTATTTGGATCATTGCTTGGAATGTTTTGATTGATTGGATGAGGAATAGATGAAGATGATTGATTGGTGAAGATTAGAAGAATGATGGAAGATGGAAATGGTCTATCGTCTATGCCTGAATCTAAGTACTTCCTTCGTATCCCAGATTGCCTACATACCTTGTATCCACGGGATCAAGGCATTTAATGATAGAGATGAGATGTAGTTTTGATTTGTGTTTTATTGATGGTGATGATGAAGGTGGATGGATTTAATTATGGATTGATTGGGATTGATTGGATGTTTGATAATGATGTTATTGATGAGATGATATGGATTGGATTGGTGTGATTTTGATTGATTGGATGAAAGGAATTGGATTGGTTTGATTTGATTTTAATTGATGTGACAGATTGATTTTGATGATCGTTGATCTTATTGCTTGAATTTGATTTGATTTTTTTGTATTTTGTATGTTTTGATTTTTTTTGTGTTTTTTTGAATGTTTCAATTTTTTTAGTATTTTTGGATGTCAATGGATTTACAATTTGGGTAGCCTTTGTTCTTGATACGAATGACAAGGGAAAAAACCAAGTCTAGGTGCAAGGATGGAAGTAGGTAGGATGGATGGATAAAAGGATGGGTGAGAGTAAATGTGATGGAAGGCTCATGATATATGGATGGATAAAAGAATAGACCATGTAGCAGAAAGCTCATGATAAATGGATAGATACATGGATAGGCTATAGTGGATGGATGTATGCCTAATAATGGAGTTAGGATGTGATCTCCAAAGACTATGTCACATAAGAATAACATGCCACATTCTAGGTAGTAAACTTAGGATTTTTCATGACAAGGCTTATGACAAAAGGATGACATGATGGATTTTACATGACAAGGCTTATGATAGATGGATGACATGATGGATTGGTTTGGAATGGATTGGGTATATCAAGAGATATCCAAAACATGTTTTAACATTTTTCCCCTATGTCTTCATCAAGATCAAAAGGAGGAAGGGAGAATGAATGAATTCAATAGGATAGGTATATGGGTGTAATGGATAAGGATGGTAGGATAGGATAGGATAGGATGGAAAATGATATAATGGGATAGATAGTTTGGATGAGACAAGGTGCCCCCAAGTGTTAGTGACATAGAAGATCAACCTACACATGACACCTATTTGCTAAGTTTTCATCATGGTACTTATCCAAGGTGCCTATTTACCAGATTTTCACCATTGGACGAAGGGATTTCTCTTTACTTTTTTTGATTTTTTTCTTTTTTTTCTTTTTTTAAAAAATGGGATAGCATGACAATTACACATGGCACCTGTGAGCAGGTTTTCACCATGGTAAAGGATATGGGGGACTCAAGTGTCTAGTTCTATAAAAGGTGAAAGTCCCTTTAGACGAATGTCATCGCATAGACCATGTCAAATGTCATTATGCTCATAAATGTTGGTAGGAGATTTCATGAAAGGGAGATGAAGTAGGTGGATAGTGGATTATGATGTGGATTATGTCGGACTTAAGCAATTATGGATAGGTGAATGACTTGTGCAAAAGCATGGACCATAGGAAGGTGATAGAGAAGATATGTAGGATAATGGATGAAGGATGTGGAGATGGAGGTATGTGGGAATGTTGCAGAATGGGAGGGAATCAAGACCAACGATTGCACACACCATGGTAAACATTGAAGCTTTTGATGGGAAGGCAGTGTAGGAAGCAATGACAATGTTTTCTTAGGAGATGGGTGATGGAGTGATTTAGGAACCCACATAGAATTAGTATTTTTATGATCTTTGCTTGACTTGTGGGATTTAGGAAGTTGAAACTTTTGTATGGAATGACATTTTTGGATGGAAGGGGATGATTGGGATTTTTGAGAGGTGGATGCCTCATTTGATTTTCTTGATTTTTGCTTAGGGACCCAAACCATTTTGCTTTTGGACTTTTCTTGTGGAGCTATGGGCTTGGATAGCTTTGTGAATGTACTTGACTTTGATTCTTTGCATTTGTGCCCTAAGGCATGAGGATTTGTATGATTTTTGGCTCTATAGGTAGAGGCATCGAAATGTTTATTTTTGAATCCCATGGGTTTGGTGGAGGTGAGGTTGGTGGAATGAGTGGAAGCTTTATGTTTAGACAATATGTGCATTTGTTGGTCATGATTAGGATTTTTAAGGGACTTATGGATAAGTGGATAATTAGGCATTGGTAGAAGTGGAGGGAAAGTGGATAGCGGGATATTAGGAGTTGGAAGAAGTGGAGGTAAAGTTGATGGAGAGAAATTAGGAGTTGGAAGTAATGGAGGTAAATTGGATGGTGGAAGGTGTATGGTCACATGCTTTTGACATTTGTAGGTTGATGGAGGTGGTATGGCTACATATGTTTTTGGTTATATGATGTGGTTTGTGATGGAAAGTGGTGGACTTAGGATGCATGGAGGAATTACCAACATCTTTAGATTGTTTACCTTGGGGTGTGTATCCAAGGCCATATGAGCGTGGAGGGACCTTGACATGGATTGGCTCCAAAACAACTTGTTCATGAAGGCCTAGGCCTTTACCTTGGTAGTTCATGTTTTGGAGAATGAGATGGACAATGGGACTATGTGTGGTTTGGACACTAGACTTGAGATCATTGTTATTGGATGAAGAAGGTGAAGTGGAGGACAAAGGTTGTTGTTGTCCTAGGGAAGAACATTCATGGATGAAGGTGGATGGACCAAGTTATTTAGATCCAATTTATTTGTTTGATCTTCTATGCTTACTTGAGGAACAAGTGTCTCATCATGACAAGTGGAAGTTGGTGGATCATGGATAGTTGAAGAGGTCTCTTTGCTTTGGAGGAAGGCCATGAAACGGGGTGAATGCTCAAGTAAGTCCACAAGACTTCCATTAGATAGAGCATGTAGGTCTTGGATGGCTTGCTCATGAATGATAATGGGGTTATGAATAGGATCAAGTTTCTCATGGATAGGTTCATTATAGTAGATATTATCTTGATCATGGAAAATATACATGTTATGGATGGGTGGAATGTAAGGGATTTGATCCTGATTAGGACTAGGGGTTGATGTTTCCACATGCTTAGGATTAAACTCTTGACACATCTCTTGGGTTGCTTGAATGGAAGTGGAAAGCTCTTGGATAGGCTTGACATGTTCTTGAGGGTTGTCGACATGAGGGCATGATAGGTCTTGACTTGGGTTCATGATAGGAGGTTCATGAGTAGACTTGATGGCTTGCAGGTCACATGATGGGATTGAAGGGCTAGGCATGTTAATGAAGGGCTCTTGAAGAGGCTTGATGGGTTGTTGACATGGGGGTGTTCTATCCCTTGCTAGTAGCCAATGGATCACATCCTTTGCAAGTGTATGGGTAAATGGAAAATATAGTGGATGGACAATAAGGTTGGATGGTGTTGTAGGCTTAGGATCATGATTAGGTTGAGGGCTAATTGGATTGGATAGATTAGGACTTGGGCTAGATGGAAGAATAATGGAATTAGATAGATTGGTTTTGTATAACACAATCTTACCACAATCTTTTAGGTTCTTGACCAATCTTTTAAATTGTGTACAAGTGGATATGGCATGGCCCTTACACCTATGGTAGTACAATATTCATCATCGTTATACCGATGGGGTTTAAAGAGAGGTGGAGAATATGATCTTAGTGGTAATAGCTCAATCAATTTTTCTTGGACCAATCTTTCTAAAAGTATCTCCATGGAATCTTTTAATGAAGGTGATGGACCGATGGACTAGGATTGGGATCACATGAAGGTGTTAGGATAAGACTATTTGGCTCATGTGTTGGCATGTGATTGAATTGTGGGGGTGACTCATAGGATGCATTGGCTAGATTGGTATCTCCCTTGTCAAAGGTTATTAGGTCTTGCATAGGATAACTTAGACTTGCTTGATTAAATATGTACAAGGGACCACTTGGACTTGCATGTGCTTCTTGTTGCAAAGGTGGACTTAGGTCTATCAAGGGTGCTTCTTGTAAGGACATTTTGTTGCCTTGTGGATGGGTTTGATGATGTGTTGGAATGAGAAATTGGATAGTGTTGGGGTGAAGGTTGATAGGTTGATGAGGCATAGGTTGATGTGGAATTGTCGTGATAAGTGGATGGATTAGGTTGGATGGATGACACATAAGATTGATGTGGAATTTGTAGACGTCAAAAATTGACCAATCGATAAATTCCCATCAACGCAATCAATCAAATCATTCCCAAAAACAATTACCCAAATGCAAGTATCCTTAATCCATACCAATCAAGTCAATCAACCAAGTCAAATTATCTAATTGCATCCATGGTCTTGGTTCCTGGCCTTGTTGCAAACCTAATCGATTGATCACATCATCATCATCATCATCAATGGGATATATCATTCCCAATCCTAGTATTTCTCTCAGGATATATCATTCCCATACCAACAACACAATCCTCGTGTTGTTCTCAGGATAAATCATTCCCACATCAACAATGCTATCAATCAATCATCAATCATTATCAACATCAATCAATCCAATTGATCATTGGTTTTTAGCTTGACAAGGGCAATACCTTGTTCATTTTTGAATCATTTGTGCATGCTTGCTTGTGTGTGTCATCATTTCATCTTACATTTGAATCACATCCGTATCATTCCAACTAATATTCATACCTTGTGTATGTTGGAATCACTTTTTGCATTATCCTTTGCATCTAAGGTCATATCATACCTTTTATGCATTAGGACTTTAATGCTCCAAGTTTACTTCCTCATACGTTAGACAAGGTTGTATTACGCTGGGACATAGGACACATCGTCACCTTGGTCTTTATACCTTGTTGCATAACATTAGTTGCTATATCAAACATTTGGTTGTTCAAAGTTTAATTAGCATAACTCCACCTCCTTCCCTTCGTTTCCTTTTTTAATAGCATATCCATCTCCTTCGTCCCCTGCATCCCTCTTGAGGGGGCATTATCTACCAATCCTTCATTTTTATGAGCCCTATCATCCCAACCTACCCATCCAAAACCTATGTTCTAATCTTCTTTGAAACGACATTGCTTCGCAAACATCTTGCTTCACAACATCTTGCTTCACAACATTGTCTCAAAGAGGGGCAAAATGTAGACGTAAAAAATTGACCAATCGATAAATTCCCTATGTCATGAAATTTAATTAATTTTAATTAATTAATTAAATGTCTCTTAATATTTAATCACCATTAATCTCCTAAGGTTTAATTAATTAATCAAAACTTTTCACTTTTCACCCTACCGTGAATAATAAATTAAAATTAATAAATTTAATTTATTATTTACAACAAACCTAAACCTATACTATTCATAAATAAATCAAAACCCGTTAAAACACCTACCTCTCACCGTTCAACTGTTCAACCAATTTATGGTTTAACTGCCTAACCACTTTTATCCAAATGTTATAAAATCAAATTCATTTTCATTTATTCCCCCTAGCAAGATTACAACAGAGTTATGCAAGAATTGTGAGCAACCCCATTTGCAATCATTTCGTACATCTATCTTTATTTGTTCTCGATAGTTTATCAATCTTTTTTGTGGCATTAAATATAGATTTTAGGGTTTGTTGCTACAAATTTACAATTTTATGCTACAGAATTTGTTGAAGTTGGGATGATATTTGGATTTGTTGTTGTGATATGACTTGTTGTTGTTGAAATTGTTGAATGTGTTGATGTTGTGGTTGGAATTGTGGTGGAGGGATTGTATAGGATAATGATTTTGTGATATGGATTGATATGGATAAGGGTTGAGATTAGAAGAGGTGTGACAGGTTGATGTGACATGTGAATGGATGAGGTTGATATGATGATGTTAGGTGACACATGGGATTGAGATGGAGGTTGTGGATAGTGAATGGATAAATAATGATGTGCTTGTTGGGTTTGTAATTGACAAGTGGCTATGAGGTGTTGGGCTTGGGGCTATGAGTTGTCGAATTTGAGGTGATTGGCTTGTTTAAAGTTGTTGGATGATATCATGGACCATTTGAATGGTTTGTTGGTTTAGAGGTTTTGGAGCTTGGTGAAGTAGGTGAATGAGTTTTTGTGCTAGGTCTTCTAATGTTGGCATATTGTCACACATGTGTTTATGGATTAAGACCCTTTTGACAAGTGCTTGACTAGGATTGTGATGATGATGTGGATTGACTTGGATATGTAGATTTGATAATTAGGATGAAGGTGATGAGGAATGATTAAGATGAAAGTGATTGGGGTATGATTAGGATGGAAATGATTAGGATTGATGTTGTTTGGATATGATTGGAAGATGATGAATGATTAGGTGTGATGATAAATTAGATCAATTAATATGAAGTTGATTGGATTATGAATGAAGATTGATTATGATTAGGATGACTAAGGTGATGGTGATTAGGTGAAAGAATTGATTAGGATGATTTGGCTTGGGATGATTGGGTGATGTATAATGGTTAGGAATGTGTATAGATGTAACTAGGATATCTTTAGGATGAAATTGATTTGGGTGTGATTAGGATATGATGTGGGAATGATAAGATTGGATGATGTGGATGAAATTGAGTTGGATATAATGTGTAGGATGACTTGTTTATGTGTTTGGTGTTTATAGCTTGATTTGGCAATGTTCAAACAAATGATTATGCATATATACACTTGGAATCACTCATGCAAGACACATAAGCAAGTTTAAATTTGAAATTGAAATTTGATGATTATTAAGCACACACTTGAAAACACAATCAACAATCCCTATGACTAGTCAAATGGGTATGGCCAATTAGGTCTTACGCTAGATTGCACAAGGTTGACTAAGGAATTGAAAGTGAAATCCTGCCACACAACCGGGGAGAAAGGGGTAACCCACCCTTCACCTTCACTTCCCAAAGGTATAAAGTTATTTGGGGCTTAAGCCAAGAGTGACAAGATTTACAACTCCCAATGAGGGTGTCCTTTTGATTCAGCCTCGGCTGAGGTCGTCCCTTGGAGTGGTGTGTCTCCAAGCAAGCCTCCTAAAAAGGGTATGACAAAAGCACAGTTGTTAATTGACTCTTAGAAAATGAGATGTGTGACAAACAATCCAAGAACTGGTTCTTTTTAGATCCAAAGCCAAAATGTGATTGAAGAACTTGTTCGTTTTAGTCTAATTTCAATGATGTGTTTGCAAGCAATGTTCGTTTTAAGCCTAAAATCCAAATGTGTTGACAAGCAATGATAAGAGATGAAAGATAGAATGTGTGCACCTGATTATTTTTCACTTTCTGATCTGTTGTAGGTGATGATGCCAATGTTGTTCCAGCTCCTTAGATACCCCTGAAAGTCACCAAGAGAAAAGAAAAACCAAACTTTCAAGCACCAAATCCAAAATGTTCCTAAATTAGTGAAAAATATGATAAATCTTCAACCAATTGATCCTGCAACAAAGATGTTAGTAATTTTAGATCCTCCTTTCTTTGGCAAATGGTAAAAGGTTGCACAAAAAGATGTTAGATGCCTAAGAAAGTGAAACAACAACAGGATTAGCCAAATGCGTATCACAGAAACCAATTGCGATGATCTAAAATGCAAATGCGCATGAAAATTTTACCAATGCGATAGACTTGGGCCCAATTGCGACCTGCTGATGTGCAATTGCGGACTATTTACAGTGCAATTGCGACTGTTTGTAGTGCAATTGCGACTATCTGTAATGCAATTGCGCTCGGCTCTACAAACAAAACCCTAGTTAACCAAATACGACTGACAGAGTGCAATTGTACTGATCTGTGGCTCAATTGCCCTTAGAAATTACACAAATGCAATGATCTATGGCTTAATTGCACTCAAAAATTGCACAAATATGATGATCTATGGTTCAATTATGTATGGATTTACTGCAAATGCGAGGATCTGATGTCCAATTGGCGACTCAGTATGACCAAATGCCACATATAGGAGGTTTTAGCAGGGGATATTTTTTTTAGGGTAGACCAATTGCGTATGGTTTTTGACCAAATATGACAAATTGTAGTTCAATTGCGTATGGATTTGACCAAATGTGAGTTTCTACAAACCAATTACTATTTTCTTCACGAAAATCTAGGCAAATTTGTACTCAACATTTATGGAAACGACCTCCCAGGATGTAATGGTGAGGTTAGATTTGAGCTATGAGATCACCTACATACATTTTCATCAAATATTGACAAACTAGGGTTAGAAAAATGCAAAATTTTGCAACAAAACCTACAAAACTAATGATTAGATCCTTGGGTATATGAAATTTTTTTAGATAAATGAAAAGGATAAAACAATAAAATGCATTACCTAATCCAAATCTTCAATACCTCATAGATGCATACATGATTGATAGATTGATTGATATGTTGGTTGCTCAATTCGGCAGCATAACATTGAGATGGAATATGATAGATGGAAAGATGATGGATGGAAGATGAAAGATTGTAGAGAAATTTCGGCAGCATGAGGATGCATGAAAGGTGGATTCATAAAATGGCTTGTGATGGCTTGAT